>PVKC010048266.1:0-10932 GCA_004027635.1 Crocidura indochinensis | reverse complement strand
TAATTTCCAGCTGATAATATTTTTCTTCTGTGTGGATTTGTAGTTCACATCTAATTTCAGAGCCTTGTGGTCAGCAAAGGTAGCTTGCAAGATTTCTATCCCCTTGATTTTATGGAGGTATGTTCTATGTGTCAGCATATAGTCTATCCTGGAGAATGACCCATGTACATTGGAGAAGAATGTGTATCCAGGTTTTTTTTGGATGAAGTGTCCTATAAACATATACTAGTCCTCTTTCTTCCATTTCTCCTTTCAGCACCAGTATGTTTTTGTTGGGTTTCATTCTAGTTGACCTATCGAGTGTTGATAGGGCCGTGTTAAAGTCTCCCATAATTATTGTGTTATCATTGATTTCTCCTTTCAAATTTGTCAGTAACTGAATTAGATAATTTGCTGGTCTCTCATTGGGTGTATATATGTTTAATAGTCTGATTTCTTCCTTTTGCACATATCCTTTAATTAAAACATAATGACCATCCTTATCTCTTACCACTTTTCTGAGTAAAAAGTTGATGTCATCCGATATCAAAATGGCCACCCCAGCTTTTTTGAAGTTATTGTTCGCTTCTATGACCTTCCTCCAGCCCTTGATCCTAAGTGTATGTTTACTCTGTCTATTCAAATGGATTTCCTGCAAGCAGCAGAAGGTTGCTTTCAACTTTTTGACCCACTTTGCCACTCTGTGTCTTTTAATTGGTGAATTAAGTTCATTAACATTGAGGGAGATGATTGTTATAGGGTTTGATGTTATCTTTGTAGAAAACTTTCCTGTGTTTGTTGGTCTCTCTTGTCTTAGAGTAGACCTGTAAGTTTTTCCTTTAAGCCTGGCTTATCTTCTTTAAAGTTTTTAAGCTGTTGTTTATCCATGAAGCTATGTATACTTTTTTCAAACCTGAACGTCAGTCGGGCTTGGTGCAATATTCTCGGTGAGGCATTCATTTCTTTCAGTCTTTTCACAATATCCCACCACTGTCTTCTGGCCTTGAGAGTTTCTTGTGACATGTCTGCTGTAAGTCTCAGGCATGCTCCTTTGAATATAATTTCCTTTTTGATCTTTCTGCATTCAGTATTCTATCTCTATCTAAAGGATTTTTCATTGTAATGATGATGTGTCTGGTGGTGTTTTTCCTTGGGTCTCTTTTGGCTGGTACTCTTCGGGCATGCAGGATTTGATTGCATGCAGTCATTAACTCTGGTATTGTCTCTTTGATGATGTCTTTGACAATTGATTCTTCATGATGATCTTCTACTTGGGTCTCTGGGACTCCAATGATTCTTATGTTGTTTCTTTTGGGTTTATCAAAGACTTCAATGTTCATCTGTTCACATTCCTTGAGTACTTTTTCCATTGCCCGATCGTTTGTCATAAGTTTCTTTTCCCATTTCTTCTGCTGTGTTGAGTTTTTGTGCATCTCATCTTCCAGTACTCCGATTCTCTCTTCAGCTGCTGAAACCCTGGGTCGAGGGCATCCACTGAGGTTTTCAGCAGAGCTACCGTGTTTTTCAGGCCCGCTATTTCAGTTTGGAGTTTTTTGAGTTCTGTCTTTGTGTTCTGTTCTGATCGATCTATGCTTTCTTGGAGTTTTTTGATTTCTGTCTTTGTGTTCTGTTCTGATCGATCTATGCTTTCTTGGAGTTGTACAAACATACTCCATATTTCTATTTTAAGTTCATTATCTGAGAGATTAAACAGAGGGTTGGGATTTTTAAGATCATCCAAAACATCATCCTCATTCTCAGTGCATAGTGTTTGCCTACGAGCTTTTCGCATTGTCACGCCAGTAGTGTGGTTTTTCCTGTGTGTTGTGATGGGGTTTATTGGTTAGAAAGAGTGCACGACTGCGCTCTTCTGGGGCTCCAAGAATTCAGCAAAGAAATTAGCAGAGAAAGAGAGTCCCCTCAGATCACAGTTCCCCCAGTAGGACGCAGTAGGGCAGAGTCTCCCGTAGGAGGAGCAACCAGCTCTCCAATTGGGAATCTCCTTAGCCAGCCGGTTCTTACTCACTGATTAGTCAGCTGGCAGCCCCAGCTTGCAGCGACCTCTGGATTCACTTCTCAGGGCTCTGGTCTTTGGGGGGAGCTCCAAGAATTCAGCAAAGAAAGCAGCAGAGAAAGAGAGTCCCCTCAGTTCACATTTCCCCCAGTAGGACCCCATTTTTCTAAACTCTGAATTACAGTCTTACTTTTGTGAATAATTAGGGCAACAAAATATTTAGAATAATCCCAATATCTTGAGAAAATGATGATTGAAATAAGAGTTGATTGTTGAAGAATTGTGTCTTAAGGAGTAAAACACAAGTATATTTTCCAGGAATGACCCTTATTCAAACCTCATATGAGAACTGCAGCTAACAACATTCAGGTTAAAAAAGACCCTCAAAGATTTAGGGCTAGAGTAATACTACAATAGGTTGGGTAATTGTTTCATAGATGAACCATTGGAACTCAATTGCCAGCACCACATATGGATCTGAGAGTAATTCGAGGGGCGATCCCTAGTCACAAAGTTAAGGGTTAGCTCTCTGAGCACTACAAGTGTGTGGACACCACAAAAACCAAACCAAAACAAAGGCCCCAAATTTCCAGGTCTTCATGACTTAAGAATCTTTCAAGAACTTAAACCATTTAATATGGTCTACTACCAGTCATTACCATGTGACTAAACATTTAATTCTGTCAGATGGATGTAGGTTTCTGATAGCAAGTCTCCAAGTTATTAAAAGAAAAAAAGCCTTCCCAAATCCCAACTCTCTCACCCTATGATAAAATTCAACTTGCAATTCCTTTAATGAAAAGGCAGTATAGAAAAATATGGTTCTGCATTTTATGGCTAAAACCTAATTATGAACATGTTTGTAACCATGGTGCTTAAATAAATAAATAAATGATTTTTCTTCTTTTATTTTTTTGTGATTACAAGCATGACTACAGTTGGATTTCAGTCAGAAAAGAACATTCCCTTCATCAGTGCAACATCCTCACCACCAATGTACCCCAAGATAAATCATTATAAAAAGAAAAAAAATTACGTCTGAAAGCCCAGATTTCAGAGTCAAGCACACCTTGGTTCTTTTCACAATAAAGTGGATTTTTTTGTTTGTCTGTTCCTTTCTGTTTGTTTTCGTGTTTTGATCCAACAACTTGCAGTGCTTGAGGTTATATCTGGCTCTGCACTCAGAAACTGCTCCTGGCAGACTTAGGGGACTGTATGTTATGCCAGGGATCAAACTCAGGTTGGTCCCAGGTCAGTACAAGGCAAGCACCCTATCCATTGTGCCATTACTCTGATCCCATGATAAATATATTGAACTTAAAATTGATGAAAATAACCTAACATCTATGACTCTCCCTTTCCTTATTTCTCTATTTGTGATCGAGAACTTTAGGAAATCAAATTGAAGCCCAGGTCTGAGATTTTTACTTCGTCCAAATCCTGTACTCAGAGCCTGAAGTAGCTTGCAATGTTACAAAACTTTTTTTCCTCCAGAAAATTCTGGTACATAGTTTAGTGTATATTACATTCACTTGAAGTGTGGTAATAGGACCAATTTGCAAGGGCAGTAAGGAAGCAGATCAACAAAGGTGTTGGAGACTGCTTGACATCACTAAAAGCCCTTTTACTAAGAGCAAGATAGAGTCTCTGAGAATCTGAGCTAAAACTGTTTACATGACAAACAGCACATAAGCAGCTAGCGGCTGCGACCTCTGCCCTTGGACCTAAAGAAAAGGGAGGAGACCACATACCTCAGAGCTAACGGAGTTGACCACGTGCCTCAAGATGTTCCAGTAAAGATAGGGGCCAGTGAGCCTGAGCGGAGATTAAATCTTATATTTTGTTGCACAAAAACAATATAGGCCCCACGACTGATGAATACCAACCCTGTGATGTATAACCTTGTAAAAACAAGACCTTCCTATGGAAGGTTATTGTTATTCCAGGAATGCCTTGCCCCCTATTCCTTTGTTTGGCTTATACTATAAAAGCCTGCCTCTCCCTCAAATAAACAGACTCTTGACCGGACCCTCGCCTTGAGTCTCATTATTATTCCCAGCCCCTCTTTTCATTTCAGGTCGGAAACCTCTTTGTGACTCGTGAATTACAATCGTGATCTCCAGTTCTCCCGCTGGTTGGAGTCCCTGGTCGCACCAAGGGAGGAGTTGAACTACAATGTCTACTTTGACGTATTCTACCAAAATGACTGGGCAGAGAACTATGGGATGAGTCATTCTACATTGTACCAAAATGACCAGACTTTCCTATTTCTGCTTCAATAGTCATGAAATGTGGATGCCTCTGGGAGGACATGACCTCAGGTGGGATGGCTCTCTGCAGCTGAAGCAATCATTGGACACTGACTGTCAGCTCAGTAACTGTACATCTTAGCAACAACATGATTGGATGGGGGAATTTGGGTGCTCTATCTCCCCCATCCCTCCCATCCCTTGTTCTTGACATACTAAAGCATATAAAGTAGCTTGATCTCCACTTTAGTTCTAAATAATACTTAACATTCTTCTCTCTCATCTGTAATATAACTGAAGCACAAATAACTTCAATATCGTGCCTAAGATCATGCACATAATAAACCACAAAGTGGCTTTTGGAACAAACAGATTGTGCCCTAGATCAACCTCACTTAGAGGACACCAGGACCAAACAGATGTATGATCACTGATAGTCAGCTAGACAAAGAGGGGACCACCTACTCTAGTAGCCCGGGGGGTGATGGTGGGGGTTTGGGGTTGCAGAAAGAGAAAGGGAAAGGGGGGGGGACAAATTTGGTGGTGGGAATTCCCCTGATTCAATGCTAATATATACCTAAAATACTAACGTGAAAGATATGTAAGCCACTATGATCAAAATAAAAATTAAAAAAAAAGAAATATGGTAGAAATGCAAGTCCCCCTGATGCTACTTATGAATTGAAGATTACAAAGTGAGGTACACAAGCTCTGTTTTAACCAGGTACCATTCTGATGCATTTTTTATGCTTTAGATAGATTGAGAGTTATTGTAGTCATGCTATGACAATACACAAAAAGCTTGCATCTCTCCCTACAGCCCTCTTCTCTTCCCTTCACCTTCTTGGGTGACCCGTTGCTCTTCATGGAGCTCTGCCTCCCTCCTGGTCTCTGGTTGCCAGCTGTTCAAGACCTCTTTTGCTAGGTTAGATTTCTGAAGGGAGAGTTTTTCGCTTCATAATTCTTCCATCATTCCCTTCCTGCCTCCAGGGTAGATCTTAATTAGCTTTATTGTTTATCATTTGATATTACCCCTCATCAAGGCTGGCACCCACAAGGATGGCATCTTTATTGACAGTTCAGAAAGCTATGCATTTAAATCCCATCCCACAAAATCCCAGCCCAATGCCCTGGATCAAGTTGAAGTTCGTCATTCAATGTTTTTGGATAAACATGTGAAAGCAAAATTCTGCCTCACAGGCATGTTCTACTACATAATTATTTTAATTATTTAACTGCCTGGGTTCTGATTCATAGAAAGTACTATAAAAATACTTATTTAAAATGTTATGTGAATGCACTTTTCCCTCTCCCCTCTCAAGTACCTTTGAAAAGCAGTTGAAGTTTATAACCAGCAGTACATAGAAGTGTGATATCTTTGAGCCACCCTCCACATACCCTTCTTATTCTCTTCAAGAAAATAATGCATTTAATTATTTTTTAAATGGGGAGTTTGGTGTCAGAACAATAATACAGTGGGTAGGATATTTGCCTTGCACGTGGCTGATCATGTTCAATCCCTAGCATCCTATATGGTCTCATGAACCTGCCAAGGAGTGATCCCTGAGTGCAGAGCCAAGGGTGACCTTTGAGCACTTCAAGGTGTGGCCCCAAAAGCAAAAGAAATGGGTAGATTTGGTGTCATAACTTGGGGTGTCAGGGATTATTTCTTGCTCTGAGCTCAGAAATGAGCCCTAGAGGTGCTTAAAGAAACATATGTGGTACCAGAGATTTAAAAAGGCAGCTGTATGCAAGGCAAGTATGTTTTTATTTTTTTACAATATCTCCATCATTAAGAAGTAATTTTTTGTATGTGTGTTTGCCTGAAGTATAGTACAGTGGGTTGTGATTTGTATTGCACAACAGCTGACCTGAGTTTAATCCCCTGTGATTCCTCCTGAAACCACACCATGAATGACCACATAGTATGGAGCCAGGAATAAACCCTGCGCACAGCTGGGTGTGGCATTCCAAACAAAACAAATCAGAAAAGATATTTTTGAAATATTTTATTTATTTTTCTTAATAATTATTCCTAGGAGGCCAATATATGTGACTGAGAGAGACAAAGAAAGGCAGAGAGAAAGTTTACACAATACCTAAACTGCTATATAAAATATTATATAATTATAGTACAAATCTAATTTTGATGGTATGATTTAAATATAAAATCTCACATTTAAATGATGATAAGCTTATTAATATTAGTTCATTACCTTGTCAGATATCCCACACAGTAAGTGGTGGAGACAGAACAAGTGGCTCAGACTTCCAGTATAGTCTTAGTTCCATTTGTTCCTTCCCTCTAACAACTTTGATTAGCAACGGAATTGGATTATTTTAAAACAGAGAAAGATGTTTAGATATCGGTAATAGAGAAAGACATAATTGGGATGATTCCATTCACTATTTTTAATCAGCATTACCAAAATTCTCATTTTGGATTAGGGGAGAATCCTGCAGAGAAAATTCCATGTCATCAGCAGAGCCTAAGAAGGAAGCTCTAAGGTGGAAAAGGCCGAGAGAAGTTATTATAATACCAAAGGATTATTATTTAAATCTAAACTCAAGGAGTCTTTGAATTGGGCGAAAAATTAATGCTGTGTCCTGGAGTAGGACCATTTACATCGTAGGAGGCTCTAACAGTGGAAATGGACACAGCTAGGAACTAAGAGGTTGCCAGTGGCTGCACTTCTAGGCCTGGCCATTCTCCACAAGAGCCTTGATTCGCTGGTCTGTCTAAACTATGGTTCTTGAGAAGTCTGGGGCTTTAAAAAGAAAATGTTTCTGCCCAAGTAGAATTTGAATCTTACTGTAATCATTGGAATAAGGCCCCGGAAATGATAATAAGTAAGATTGTTACGTTTGAGAGTTCTTCTAGAAGCTCGAGTATTTTTCTCTTTCAGCTTCCTGCATTAGAAACTCAAGTATTTTCTTCTTTATATTTTTTACCTTCATTTCTCCCTTTCTCCCACACTTATTACTTTTAGGAGGAAAAAAAAAGCCTACTGAGATAATTCCATGTGCATTAAGATGTGATTTCGTTCTTCTTATATTCTTTTTTAAAATTTTATTTTATTGAAACAACTGTGATCTACAGAGTCCCTCATAGTTGAATTTCAGATATACAATGGAGTCAGAGCTCTTCCCACCATCAGTGTCAACCTCCCTCCACCAACGGACCTAGAGTGTACCCCTCTACCACCACCCTTTGCCCCCTGGCCTGCCAGTATAACAGGTCCCTTTAAGTTAAGATTGTTAAAATTTGGGTCTCTTGATTTTATTATCTTCAACTTTGGCTTGAATATTTGGTTCTGTCCTTGTTTATTTCCCTGCCAATGCATCTGAGACCACTTGGCCCCTGGTCTGCAGATTTTCTTTATTCCTTTCCTCTTAGTTTTATAGAAAAGTGCAGTAATATGTGGTAAAGTAAAGTAATCTGTGCCTTAAGGTTCTATAATTCTTGTGTATCGGTGTGACCACCTGGAGGCAAATGTAAATTTATGTTGAGAACCATTTATTAGCTGATTCAGAGAAACCACCTGGGTAAGACTACAAAAGAATCAAGGCTGACATGGAAGTGTAGGCTGGGCTCAATTTAAATGGAGGAGGAATTCAGGAAGTCTACTCCCAATTTCATTTAAATCATTAGTGAAATTCAGTTCTTCAGAATTAGAGGACTGATGTTCCAGTTTCCTCAATGATGGTCAGTTAGGGACAGCTGTTAGTCTCTAGAATTCATTGCCATTGCCATATGATATCCTTCATCTATCTACCAGTCACCAGGGTTCATGGAATAAATTCACTGTGGGTTTTCAAGCTGTAATTACCTTTTGCATAAGCACTGGGGAAAAGTCTGCTTTTGTAGAACTCCTGTGATTATAAACGGATTTGGCTTTCAAGTAAAATGTGTAAACTTTATTGACAGCAAAGCCTGAATTAGAATTTGACTGAATTACAATGAAGTTTGTGGATACAGAGTAGACATAGTATTTATTAATCTTTAAACTGATTTTTAGAGTTTGGTTAACATGATTACAATAAAGTGAATGTTTATAGTTTTAATGTACATAGTTACTACACTTTACCACCACCATTGTGCCAATTCTTCATCACTGTCCTTACAGTACTTCTAGTTCATCTCTATGTATTACATCCTCTAACCAAGATTTTTGGTAATCTCAGTTTTATGATCCAAAACCAAAGATTTTGGGCTGGTTTGACACAGTATATTGTTTTGTTTTGCTTCATAGACACTATAGATAAGTGATATCATCTGGTATTTATTTCCATTTGGCTTATTTTGCTTAACAGTATAGCCTTCCACCTGCATCCAAGGTTTATGATTTAATAATTTCTCATGGCTGCATTGCATTTCAGTGTTTATATATTGCAGAATTCATATTCATTCATTTTTCATTGAACATTTAAGTTCTTAGTATACCTGGCTATTTATTAAGCTCTATAGTGAACATAGGCATTCATATACTTTTTTGAAACATTTTTTTTTTTAATTTGGAAGTAGATTTCAGTATGTGAATGGCTGGATCATATGAACACCTAATTCTGCTTCCTGCTTTTTTGAAGAATTTCCATATTGTTTTCTATAGAGACTGAATGGGAGAGATTTCCACCAATAGTGAATTAGAGACTCTCCTCACCACATTTCCTCCAATACTGATTGTTACTTTTTTGATGTATTCTACTCTCATTTATGTGAGAAAATGCCTCATTGCCCTTGAGGTTTGCAATCTCCATGATTAAGTAAAGATAAACACTTTTTCATAAGCCTGTTCTCATTCATGTATCCTCTTCAGAGAAATGTATTTCTTTCCTCACTGTTGTTATGAAAGATATATATATATATATATATATATATATATATGTATGTATTTTTCTGATGTATAATGTGCACATCCAGTTTTCTATCCAGTTATACTTTAATTATATCTCAAATTTTGTTTAATATATATGCTATTTTAAATTTGATGTAGTAACTTTTGTTTATTTTTATTTTGACTATCTTTTGTAATAAATTCAAATCATGGGGACATCGCTGAGACCCAGGCCCTAGAGATTTCACATGCATGTCCCTGGGTGTATTTTATGAGTTCTGGTACATTATTAAGGTTTTCTATTCACTTTGAATTAACTTTATGTATGTGAGATATGGTTCTGGTTTCTCTCTTTTTTTGGACATATGGCTATATAGTTTTCTCACCACCATATATTGAAGAAGCTTCCCTTGCTTCTCTCCATGTACCCAACTCCATTGTTACAGATTGACTGTCTATTTATCTCAGGTTTATTCATCTGAACTTTCAGAATATACAATTAGGTCTAAAAGCTCCTAGCACAGAGTCAGGAGTTACTCCTGAGCATTGCCAGACCCACCCAAGTTTAATCCCAGGCATCCCATATGGTCCCTTGAGCCAATCAGGGGTGATTCCATATCTAGAGCCAAGAGTAACCCCAGAGGAGTGCTGCTGAGTGTGGCCTAAAAAGCAAACAAAAACAACAAAACAAAACAAAAAAAAACAAAAATCATCCTGATTTACTAGGCTTTTACTAGCTGGGCTCCTTTCTGTAATTGTTTTGCTTGTTTGTTTTGTATTGTTTTGTTTTGGGGTCGCACCTGGTGACGCTCAGTGTTTACACTTGACTATGCGCTCAGAAATGACTCCTGACTTGGGGAGACCATATGGGACTTCGATGATTGAGTCATGCCCCGTCCTAGGTCAGCAGCGTGCAAGGAAAATGCCCTACTGCTGTGCCTCCACTCCAACCTCTCCTTTCTATTTTTATGAATTCTCTATGTCAGCGTCACAATAAAGGTCACAAAACGTTTCCTCTTGAGCCATCTTACCCTCACTCCTCCACAGGACTGTTTTAAAATAGTGTTTAGCACATTTTCCAAAAAGTTTACATGTAGGAAAATAGAATTCTATATTGAGCAATATATGGTAGTAATAGTCACAGGAATTCAAGGTGATGTGAATTATTTAGAATGATTGATTTCAACTCCAAATTTAATTTAGAGAATCAGAGTAGGCTTCCAAAAGGAATTTTATACCTTATATATTTAATCATTGGGCAATTAGTTGTTAAGAACCAGCCATATGCCACACTTAGTTTTTTGTTTCTTTGGTCCACACCGAAAGGTGCTCAGTGCTAATTCTTGCCTCTTCACACAAGATGCACTCTTATTGGGCTCCAGGGATCACTCCTACCTCTTCACTGAGCCCTGGTGGAGTCTTATGAGTTGCATGGGCTATCAAGGGAAATAGTTGCATCAGCTATACGCTGTACTATAACTATTACTAAATTTTTATAAAATAATTTCTTGATTTAAACATATTGATCACAAATATAATTGCAGTTGGATTTCAGTCATAACAAGAACACCCCCCTTCCCTGTATAAACTTCCCATCACCAATGCCCCGATCTCTTCCCTCCCCATCCCTGCCTCTAATCGAGACAGACTTTCTACATCCCTCACTCACTGACATTGTTATGATAGTTCTCAGCGTAGTTATTCCTCTAACTGCACTCACCACTCTTTGTGGTGAGCTTCATATCTTGAGCCAGTCCTTCCAGCCTTCATCTCTGGGTATTATTTCAATGTCTTTAATTTTTCTTAAAACCCATAGATGAGTTAGACAATTCTGTAACTCTCTCTCTTCCTCTGA
>PVKC010048265.1:0-10891 GCA_004027635.1 Crocidura indochinensis | reverse complement strand
GGTTGCTAACTGTATCAAAATATTAGATAAACCTGATGCAATGCATCATATAGATTTTTGTTCTTTTATTTTGGAACCATACCCAGTTGTGCTCAGGGCTTCCGCCAGGCTCTCTACTTGGATCATTCAGGTCAGACATGCTGAGGATTGAACCTGGGTTGGTTAGTAAGGCAAGCAATTTAGCCACTGTATTATCTCTCCAGACCCTATAGTTTATTTTTTTCTCCTTCTTTTTGGTTTTTGGGCCACACCAGGTGGCACTCAGGGGTTATTCCTGACTCTGCACTTAGAAATTGCTCCTGGCAGGCTCGAGGGACCACCTGGGATGCCAGGGATCAAACCCAGGTTCGTCTTGGGTCAGCCAAATGCAAGACAAATTCCCTAACACTGTCCTATTGCTCTGGCCCAAGTTTTTCTTTTTACTAGGAAAAGGTGACAGGAAAAAATAATTTGTGAAATTATGAAAATTTGTAATGAAGCATCCATGCACATGCATATCAGAAAAATAACACAAATTCTTAAAACTTTTTAAAGTTTAGTTTTTAGTCATAATTTTATTTTTCTCATTTTGGCTGGCCATGATCATCTTTATTAAATGTGTTCAATGTTTATAGAAATATTTTTGGTTTTTGTCTTGTTTTTAAATTTTTTATGCTTTTTGGGCCATACCCTGTGATACTCAGGGATTACTCCTAGTTATGAGTTCAGAAATCACTCCTGGCTCAGGGACCACTTGGGACTCCAGGAATCTCACCAAGGCCCATTCTGGATCAGCGTGTGCAAGGCAAACCCCCTACCACCGTACTATCGCACTGGCCCTTTGTTTTGTTTTTTAATAATATCTTTATTTAAGCACCATGATTACAAACATGTTTGTAGTTGAGTTTCAGTCATAAAAAAGAACACTCTCTTTCACCAGTGCAATCTTCCCACCACCAATGCCCCCCATTTCTCTCCTCCTCTACCCACCGACTGAATTGGAGACAGGCATTCTATTTCTCTCATTCACTACCATTGTCATGATAGTTGTTAGTGTAGTGATTTCTCTAACAGCACTCAATATTGTGGGCCAGTTTCTTCCAGGCCTTGTCTTACAGAGATTTATTTAAACTCTTTTAAAGTGAAATTGATTCTTTGTATCCACCACATTGTACAAAGAGAAAAAAAACAATAAGGGGAAAAGTGAGTTCTAGATACTAAGATCCAGCTGTAATTATATTTTTCCTAATAAAGAAAAATATAATTTAAATTTTTATAAAATTTGTTATTAAATGTAGCAAAATAAAAGCTATCAGGGAAGAAAGGATAAACTATAAATATGGAATTGGATATATAAGATAGATGAACATATATGAATACTTGGTTAATTTTGTAGCAGTAAAAAATATTGATTCCTTGGTCATCACATTCAAACAGCCCTTTTTAACAGACATACATTTTTAAATACTCTATTTTTCAGAAGGAATTGTATGTGCATGATGCATTTAAATAAAAAAAAAAATAGGATGAAGGAACAATGTTTTAAAGACAGGTGGGCGACATCCTGTGCAGTGCTTAAGGAGCCATTCATCAGTCAGATGCCCTGATTTCTCTCCACACACACAAGCCCGTCTCATCCATGAAGACCGTTCCCAGGCAGTTTCCAAAGGAAGCTCAGTGTACAAAGAAAAATGTGTTTGTGCAAAGAGAAAATGGGAACAGAAGAGGCCATCATCCTTCACCTTTTTTTTCCCTCTCCTTAATAACCAGTGAAACCGAATAGCTATTGCTAAGAAGAGCCTCTATTCTACCTTGCCAAGTGAGAGAGCTGTTTTGCAGCAGAGAATGAAATGGTAAAAGGAAGAAGAAAGTGGTAAAGATAGCACATTTAAAAAGAATAAGGAACATCTATATCTAGATATTTTTCATTAGTTTTTGTTTGATTTGTTTGTTTTTTTAGCTATGCCTCCTAGCTCTACAGGGATCATTCCTGGTGGGGCTTAGGGGACCATATGGTATGCCAGCCACATTCAAGGCAACCCCCCCATACCCACTATACTATCTCTCCAAACCCTCACATTTATATTGTTTAATTCATGAAGATTTACATAAGACATTATACATACAATTAATTGTCCAAAACAGGACACTATCTTTTCTCAGGAAAATGTGACTCTTAAAAACAGATTCAGGGGCCGGGCGGTGGTGCTGGAGGTAAGGTGCCTGCCTTGCCTTGTGCTAACCTAGGATGGAGCGCGGTTCGATCCCCCGGTTCCCCATATGGTCCCCTGTGCCTGCCAGGAGCAACTTCTGAGCGAATAGCCAGGAGTAACCCCTGAGCGTCACTGGGTGTGGCCCAAAAAACAAAACAAAACAAAAAAAAACAACAAAAAAAAAACAGATTCAATTTAAGTTTTATCACAAGCTAAATCTATCAAGAGCATAGATAAATTATTTTAGGGTTTGAATTTTCCTACCAGAAATCAGATTTCATCAAAAACATGGCTTACTATTTATGGCATTCTAATTTTAACTAGCCTCACAGGAACAAAAAGGCAAATGAGAAATGTTTTTACCTGGTCTTCACTAAACAACACTCCTCGTTGTTTACTAATCCTCTTCATGAGATCTCCTCCATCACAATACTCCATCACAATAAACAGACTGTTGTTCTCTGTAAGGAAAAGCATCATTCAGATCGGGCAGGGTTTCAAACAGTTCTTAATCACCTGCATTTTAGCTTTAAAACGGTGAGAATATAATAGAAAAACAGCAGTGTTATATAGTTAAAGCTCTGGTTGTAGTTTTAAGCCAGTGACACTGGGCTCTAATTATTTCAGTATATATTTCCTGTTCTCAGTGACTCTAAGTAAATTATTTTCATTTCTCTCTGTTCCATTACCTCATCCTTAAGTGAAGGGAGTAATATGAAAAACTCCTTAGGATTGCTATAAAGATTAGGGACAAAGAAATAACCCAGGGTTTAAGCCTAATGCTTTGCATGCACCTTACCCTGGTTCAGTCCTTGGCATTGCTTCCCCCAACACCTCCAACCCCAGTATTGCTGGATGTAGTTGTGGAGGCCCATGAGCACTTCCAGGAATGCCTTGGTAGTCCATGGCAGACTTAGGCCTTTCATTGAACTATTGGCAGAGGTTGGCTGAGTATGACCAGAAGAGGTTCCCAGTTCCCTGAACACTACTTGAGGAGATTCCCCCCTAAAGGCTAAATGAGTTAGCAGCATCTAGATCTGAAGAAAAGAGAATTCATCCACTAATACTTATTATGCTATAAAATCATTTTTATGCCAAAAATAGAATTAAGACACATAATCAACATTTTTGTTTTACAACTCTCAGTCTCCCTCATGCTCACTGCAGTTTCCCACACTGAATTCTATCAGGGTTCTGCAACAAGTCTTAGCTCTGACCCCATTGGCAGGCCAGTGGCTATTTTACAGAAGTTGGCAACATAGATAGATCTCCTGGACCAGACAGAAAGGACTAGATGCTTTGTGACCACAGCAGCAGGCAGAGCTTCGTTTGCATGCAATTCTTTGGCTAGCAGAGCCTAGGCGGAGTGAGACACCTAATAGAAGAGGGCACCTGCAACTTCACCCCCCAGAGGGGCACTGCTTTGATCCAAAGCACAAAGCAAGCCTGTTCCCTGTCCTCAAGGCAACATGGCATTTCAAGTGGCAGCCCCCAGTCAATAGAAAATGAAGTGATCGCCTGGCAACACAGCAGTCTAGGATTTATGCTCTAAGTCCTTACAGCAAAAAAGGTGCTGAATGATTGGCACAACAGACTGCCCTGTCCCGCCGCCTTCTGGCCAGTCATTTACCAACTCATGCCTGTACCTGTCATTTACAGTGATTTCCCCAACCCGACGCATTTCTCCAAACAGCAGCAACACCCTCCATGTCTTTGGTCACCTGTTGCCTTCACACTAAGGCCCATGCTCGGATGCATCCCCCACTGCACCTTTACCTTTCCAAGATCATGTACAGATTGCAAAGACTTCTATTTTTTACCTGCCTTTTCCACCCAGGCCTCCTCAGATGCACACCTTACTGTTGCAATAGAAATGGCTGGAGATGGCCTGAACACAACCAAGTTCCCAATTCATACTCCTGAAGGGGAACAGCCCAGAAGTAGAACCAAATCACTCTATGACTGCTCATGCTACTTACCTAAGGGATTCTACTGACAGAACTGAAGTGACTAATCAGCTGACTGAAATGGGCCTGACTTAATCATAATACTTGTAAATATGAGGCTAATAGTCAAGAGACAAGGAAGTGAGAGGCCCTGCATGAGGGCCTGTGGGAAAGGCAGGGAAGAAAGGATGGTCTTTGAAGATCAGCAGGAAGGCAGAAACCTCTTTCACCATCCTCAGGAAATCAGTTCTGCTAACAACATAAAAAAAAAGCAAGGAAGAGAACTATGGGAACCCAATAAACAACAAGACAGGGAACACCGCTAGGCATTGTCTCCCCGCTGTCACCACTATACCTAATAGAAGATTAAGTTGTTTTTCAGAATGTGAAAGCAGGTGTGTGCAAGAGGCCAAAGCCTGACCTACAAATGACTCTGGGCAGCAGCAGAATCAAACTCATTTGCGAATGAACCATGGGAGCATATCCTCAAGTGAGAGGTTCCACAAGAGAGATCCAGCAAGTTTACCTTACACGGACTAATCACAGAATCCACCAGTCAGCTTGACCTAAAGCAGTCTTTTGCCTTTTCTCCTACCTCTCCCCTGGGTGACCCCATAATCCCTCTCTCTTGGCCCTCAAGATGTGGGAGAGAATTTAAACCCGACTTCCTGGTTCTGTATTCATTTCCCTTCCAATAAAATACTCTCAGAGCCAGCTCGAAACATAGCTTTGATCTGTTTGCAGGGCTGCAAGCCCTCCTGGATAAATAGAGATGTATCTATTTAGACAAGGCTAGTGAGATTCTGAGCAGAAAATTCAGCTAAATCAAGCCAAGACTTCTGACCTAGAGAAACTGAGAAATGACAAATCAATGATCATTTCAGCACCTCACTTTGAGGTCATCTGTTATGCAGCCACAAGAAAACAAATCCAGCACAGCAGGGATTTCTGCCTATAGTGTTCACTGAAAGGGTCCTGAATGTGAGTTGAAAAAATTGAAGTGGAATGTTCAGTCTTTGGGAAGCTTCACTACCTTTTCTTATTTGTTGTAGGTTGGGTAAAGTGATAAAGCATCCTGCTTCCTTGCAGACACAGCCTATGAGCTAGAGCCAAGGTTCTTCCCTTCAGACAGAAGCTATTTGAGTGTAAACAACTCTCTATTGACATTCTTAGCAGCCAGGTGGTACAGAGCCTCAGAGGCTTTTAGAAGCTCAATGTGTCAAGTCCCAACAATCTGCCAAGCAAACAAAGGCATCACAATGGCCCTAGTTTTCCTAAACAAAGATTCTCTACTTAAAAAATAAAACCCATTGTCATAAGGAAAATTAAGTTTATAATATAAACAAATGCAAAAGTGACCTCTAATTTTGTTGTTTTGTTTTGGGGTTATATCCCGTGGTGTTTAGGGGCAACTCTCATCTTGATGCTCAAGGGTCTCTCCCAGCTGGGGATAAACCTGGACTCTCTATATGCAAAGCATGCATTCCAATTCAGGGGGCTATCTCTCTAGCTTTGACCTCTAACTTATTAAAAGTATTCACTATGAACTTTCCCCCAAATATCAATTTTTTTTTGGTTTTTGGGTCACACCCGGCAGTGCTCAGGGGTTACTCCTGGCTCACATGCTCAGAAATTGCTCCTGGCAGGCACAGGGGACCATATGGGGCACCGGGATTTGAACCGATGACCTTTTGCATGAAAGGCAAACGCCTTACCTCCATGCTATCTCCCGGGCCCCCAAATATCATTTTTAATGGAATAAAAACTCACTCCAGAGTCAGAGAGACAGTACAGTAAGCTGGGTGCTTGCCTTGCATGCAGCCAAACTAGGTTTGACCCCTGACACCAAGCCTCATCCTGAACACAGAGCCAGGAGTCAGCCCTGAGCACTGCTGGACATGGCCCACAATAAAACAAAACACTCCAGGTTTGGGGGTTTTGTTTTGTTTTGCTTTGTTTTGATTTTTGGGTCACACCTGTCGGTGCTCAGGGGTTACTTCTGGCTCTGTGCTCAGAAATAGTTCCTGGCAGGCATAGGGGACCATATGGGATGCTAGGAATCAAACTAAGGTCTATTCTGTGTTGGCAGTGTGCAAGGCAAACACCCTACTGTTAGGCTATTGCTCCTACTCAACACTCCAGTTTTTTAAAAATTATCTAGTATTGATGCACTAATTCAGCAAATAATAATCAGCACCTACTATGTGCTAAATACTGAGGATCAAGAGGTGAACAAAAGAATCTTAAACAAAGCTTACTACCTGAAAGGAAGATAGGGCGGAGAGACAGTACAAGAGGTTGAAACACCCAGTTTGGTTTCTGAACTGCATGGTCCCCAAGTACTGCCATGAGCAACTCCCAAACCAGAGCTAAGGGTAGATCCCAAACACCACTATTATGGCTCTATAATCAAATAAATAGGAGATAGCTGCTAAACTAATTCATAATTGCCCACTAAACAGACATACACACAAATATAAAAGTACTGTGCAGGGTGGAGGGAGAGGGAGAGAGAGAGAGAGAGAGAGAGAGAGAGAGAGAGAGAGAGAGAGAGAGAGAGAGAGAGAATAAAGTGAAATGCCTGCCCCAGAGACAGGCAGGGGAAGAGGGCATCAGGGAGGGTGAGAGGGAAACTTGACATTGGTGGCAGGAAATGTGCACTGGTGAAGGTTGTTTTACATTGTCTGACTATAACTCAATCATGCAGCTTATATGTGGGGAAAAAAAACTATCTTATGAACAGCCTTGTAACCATTATGTTTAATTTAAGAAAAGTACTATGCAGGGGAGCGAGACAGTACATATAGATATTAAAGTGCTTGCATGCAACTGGCCCTATTTAATCCCTGGTAACACATATAGTCCTCTAAACACCAGCAGGAATCATCTGTGAGCAGAAGGTCAGGAGTACACTCTAAGCACTACTGGATATGACCCCCCAAAATAACATCCACCGTAAGAAAAGTACTATGCAAGATCAGTAAAGGCAGTTACATTCTGGCTGCTGGTTCAGTTTCTTTCTGTGTTCGTACCCAACAGACAATGCTGGGGCTGCTTTCTGGCTGGTACTGGGGATCTATGTGTTGTGGGTGATCAAACCCAGAATCCTGGGTACAAAGTATGTTCTAGCCTTTTGAACCCTCTATAGTAGCCATAATCTAAGTTCCATCTCAGAGGAGCCCTAAGACTCAGTTATCCAGATAAAATCTAGAGAGATAGTATAGCTGGCAATGTACTTGCTTGCACATAGTTCAAGACTGAATGTTCCCTGAATACTTGGAGGAGTGATGTCAGAGCAGAGAGCTAGGAATAAATAAGCCCCGAGAACCATCCAATGTAGCAAAACAAAACAAAAACAAACAAACAAAAAAACCCTACCAAATCATATTGAATAACACAGAAAACCTAAAGTAACATTCACATAGTAAATCAGAAATTAAATGATACATAGTGTAAAGTTCCCAGGATGGGAGCTGGGATGCAGACTTGCATATGTGAAACTCCATAATTTGAGCCCCAAACCACTAATTATGTCATTAAGAAGTTCCCAGAGGGGCCAGGGAGATAGCAAGGAGGTATGGCGTTTGCCTTTCATGCAAAAGGTCATCGGTTCGAATCCCGGTGCCCCATATGGTTCCCCATGCCTGCAAGGAGCAATTTCTGAGCATGGAGGCAGGAGTAACCCCTGAGCACTGCTGGGTGTGACTCAAAAACCAAAAAACAAAAAAAAAGTTCCCAGTAAAGAGCTTGTTGGTGGCCTTTTCCATTGCCTCAATAATAGGAGCTATAAAACAAACTCTCAGCAGTATTTTACCCTCCAACTTCTGTTATGAAAGAAAAGCTTCTTTTTGGTTCATGAAAACTCAAATAAATTAAAAAATGTGGTTGGAGCTGGAGCAATAGCACCACAGGTAGGGTGTTTGCTTTGCACACAGCTGACCCAAGTTCAATCCCCAGCATCCTATATTGTCCCCCAAACCTGCCAGGAGTAATTTCTGAGCACAGAGTCAGGAGTAACACTGAGTGCCAGTAGGCATGGCCCCCTCCAAAAAAAAAAAAAAAGAAATTGCGAGGATATAAATGTGGGGATCCCTGCATAGCCCTGTCACCACTTGGTTAACATCTGATATAAAATTTGAGTCTATATAGCCTGTTTTTTTCCACAGAATAGAAAAGCCAGTGAATGGGAAATTATTTTTGTCTGTTTTCTGACACCTATATCTATGCCAGACATATAGTTATTACTCAATAATACTTCTGAAGTCAATTAATGGTCTCTGAATAATATGCTACTTGCATGTTTTTCTTCCTATGGATGGAAGCAGAAGAGACATTTGTCTACCCATGTATGGCAATGGGTCCAGGCCATTGCTACCTTTTTGTGAGAAGGTAACATCCCTTGTTCAGTTCTTGTAGCCCACTTCCCTTCAGACCACCTCATCATCAGAGTTGACTAGAAGGTAATTCTGGCTGCAGGAGAAAATGAGAACCTTCAACATCTTAGCAGGCATCACTTGGGTGGTGTGTTTTTCTGTTTTCTCTCTCACACACACAAGTACCATATCAGGACTGCTCCTTCAGCCTGAACCACAGCTCAAGTACAGTTTACATTGAATGTGAAGTAGAAAGCTGCATCACTATAGACCTCTGAAATTTGGGGTTTATTACTACAGCAATACTAAAATCTTAATTATTTAAGGAAGTGAGATTCAAACATGTTAATTACTTAAGAAAGCAAGACTCAAAGAGGTTAAGACCAAAGAGAATTACAGCTGGTAAAATGCTTACCTTCCACATGGCCAACCTGAGTTCAATCCCCAACACCCCATGTGGTTCTCTAAGCACCACTAGGAGAAATCTCTGAGCACAGAGCTAGGAGTAAGCCCTAAGAACTTTGGGTATATGCTTAAATAAAGAAAATAAAAAGAACTTTTGGGTATAACTCAATCCACATTCCCCCAAGTAAAAGAAATCAGGATAGGTGGGAAAACTTAAAAACAAAAACAAAAATAACCTAGGAAAGCTGTCTACAAAAACTAATGAGAAAAAATAAATGTGATGTCCAAAATTATATTATATATAATTATATATATTATATATATGATATATGTCCAAAGTAGGAAATGAATCTATTTACAAAAATTCACAAATACACTGTTCTCAGAAGAACTTCTTTTTAGAAGACTACATGCCTTAGCACTATTAAAAAGCATTTAAAATACTTGAAGGTCAAACCTTGAAATGAACTGAAGAAGGTTACAATATTTGGATGTTTCATCTTTGCCAGAAGAACCACTTCTTTCTTTGAAGCTTCTTTTTCTTGGATGGGCATCTAGATTATATTTAAAAAGAGAAACCAACAATATCTGTAAAGATGACCTCAGAAAAACTTTCTTCTCACTCTCATCTGAAATCCTCCAGAATTTCACTGGCTTTTAATGTTACTTCTGAAACTGTTCTCTCAACAGCAAGAAATGACATTTCTAGAATTAGCCGAGTGTCCTACATCTAATCAATGGTTTGACAGTGGTAGTCAGAATTTAAAAATGTGATAAACTAAAAAGAATTTTGATGAATAATTTTGGGTGGAAGATAGCTCAGCTAGCTGCAAAAGCACTTGTCTTACATGTATAGAGATCTTGGCTTGACTCTAAGCACCATGCACCAAAAGTAAGCATGAGAAAGGAAAAAGAGTGATTTCTCAAAGGACTAGAGTGTGTATTGTGCATGCTGGAGCCCTGGGTTTTATTTATATGAAGACATCCAATAAATAAATAAGTTTAGCTAGAGAGTTGATAGAGAGATGTGGAAAGATATGATTTAAGGACTCTTAGGGTACTTTGAATGCAGCTGATAGGGTCCTGTATTCACTCTTTTGACTGCCCTCTCTCTCAGAGGAAGACCATGCACAGAGATTTTGCCCTAGCTTTCTCTTCCCTTCACATTCCCCTTTTGAGATATAAAGACCCACTTACACTTGGTTAGCTTTAGATAGGTACTTTTGTCTGTTAACAACATTTGCCCTTCCTCCCATGTTGATTGAAAATGAACAATAAATGTTGTATGTGGAGAGCAGTCTGAGTGCTCAGTCCACAAAAATGGGAGCCTTCTGTCCCAGGCTTTTCTTGTTTTCTTAATCTTCAAGGCACCCCTGTTTCAGACCCATTCACCAGGGGCTGGACACCAGCAGGGTTTGATCCTTGGCACTCAATGGTCCCCTGGGAATCATCAGGAGGGACCTCTCTGAGCACAGTGCTCTGAACACCACTGGGCCTAACACTCCAACACTACCTCTCCTCCCAAAAATAATTGAAATAAATAAATAAATAAATAAATAATAATCTGGAGAAAAATTCACCAAATGTTATGAAATTAAGACAGGGTCACAGCAATTTCTATTTTCTTCTAAATTGTCTTAGTTTCTCTTCAACATTTCTATAATGAACATTTTAATTTTTATTTATTTCTTGTAGGCGTCATACCTAGTAGTACAAAGGGCCATGAGGTATGTGGAATTAACTCAGGACCTATGCTACAGGTCTATGCATATGTATGTATGTATGTATGTATGTATGTATGTATGTTCTACCATTTAAGCATACCCTGCTCCCAGAACATTTTTTTTTGTTTTGCTTTTTTGTTTTTTGTTTTTTTTTTTGGTTTTTGGGCCACACCCGGTGACGCTCAGGGGTTACTCCTGGCTATTCACTCAGAAGTCACTCCTGGCAGGCCCAGGGGACCATATGGGGAACC
>PVKC010048264.1:0-10926 GCA_004027635.1 Crocidura indochinensis | reverse complement strand
TAATGAATTTTCCATGAAAGAGTGTAAAAGTAAATATTTTTTCATGGATTAAATAAAATCAATATTTTGAAAATGACTATTTAAGTTAAAATAATTTGCAGATGCAGCAAAATTTCTATAAAATTTTTCCACAGCAGTTTTCGGGGACAAGAACAATTATCCCCAAATTGTTATAGCATCATAAAAATCCAAGAATAGACAAAGCAATTCCAATAAAAAAGGAGATGAGCAGCATCAGATTCTCAGATTTTCAAGTATACCACAAATCTATAGACTCAAAATTGCATGTTACTGGGACAAAGATAGATGGTGAAATCAATGAAACTGACTAGGAATCCAGAGGTGAATTCTCAGATGCATGGTTATTTAATCTATCACAAAGGAGTTGAGGTGCATAAAATGGAGCAAGAAGAGGCTCTTTTAAAATAATGCTGAGAAAATTAGATAGCCAAGTGCAAAAAATAAAAATAGAAAGTAGAGCCTTATATCAGACTGTACACAGATTAATTAAAAATGAATCTAAAGTAAAAAATGAATTCAAAGTCAAAATATCAAACTAGCATCTATTAAATAATCTGAGAGAATTCTATAGTAATGACCTCAGCAGAGTCTTTGACAAGATGACTCCTCTGCTAAATGCAGAACGAAGTAAATGAGACTACTTCAAATTATAAAAGCTTCATACTGCAAAAGAAATGAGTCTTAACATAGAACCTCAACCAAGCATAAAAATGACTTGCACATTATATATCAGACATGAAGTTAATATCCATGATACATAAAGTGCCCTCAATATTTAACAACAACAACAATAAGAACAACAACAACAGAATAATTAAAAGGTGGGGAGAAGAGATGTTCATATAACTTCTCAAAGATTACCATTACGTAAAGATAGCCAACAGTCAAACAAAAAGGCTTTCATCATATCATATTATCAGGGAGACTAAAATAAGAGGTACTGAAATATTAAGCTCAACAGTGATAATCACTTACATAAAAAAGTCTGGAAAAATAAGTTGCTGACCAGACTGTGGTGTAAAAGAAATTCTCATTTTCTGTTTGTGTGACACTTAATGTGCTTCAGTCTCTTTGGAAAATGGTTGGAAAGTCTTAAAGTATTAAGATTAGACTTTCATATGACCTCCTTATTTCTCTCCTGGGTATGTATCCTAAGAATACAAAAATATTAATTTGAGTGTCAGAGATAGAATAGTGGTTATAGTACTTGCCTTGCATGCAGCAAACTTGGTTTTAATCCCCAGCATCCCACATGGTCCCAGCAGCCCACCAAGATTGATACCTGAGTGCAGTCAGGAGTAACCTGTCAGCAATATAGGGTGTGCCCCCCCAAAACAAACAAGTAAAATATACATTTAATCTTCCTCCTATAGCAGGAGTGGAAAGGCTTTATATGTGCTAATAATCATTTGAAGATATAAATATCATTTTAAGGTCATACAGTATAGGCAGATTGACCACAGGCAGCCAGCAAAAGTGTATGCTTCTGTCCTGTCATGTTCCAGGGCTAGGTTGTGTGATGATTTCATATGCTTTTTGCAGTCCACCAGCTGGACATTCCCCAATCTTGGTCTAAAGTAAGATCTCACTAAGATTTTTTTTTTGCTCTTAAATATTCAAAGGGTCAGTGGGTCGAACGTCTGTTTGTTCTTGTCTGTGGTCCTTCCATATGTCACTATTTCAGTAGTGAGTAGATATTACCAAGAATGAGAACAGTTTAGTAGGTTTATAAATTTAAAATATTCTTCATAGTAAGAAGTGAAATTCTTCACCTAAAAACATGTTAAACAGGTCATAGAGATAGCATAGGTAGTAAAGCAGTTCTTGCTTTTTGCTTAGCTATCCCCGGTTCAGTTCCAAGCATCTCATATCCTTCCCTGAGTACCTGAGTAGGAATATCCTCTGAGCACCACCTGGTGTGGCAAAACAAGTAAACAAGAAAAAAAGTAGTCTGTTTTCAAGAGGGATTGG
Source organism: Crocidura indochinensis (assembly GCA_004027635.1). Classification (NCBI taxonomy): domain Eukaryota; kingdom Metazoa; phylum Chordata; class Mammalia; order Eulipotyphla; family Soricidae; genus Crocidura; species Crocidura indochinensis. The sequence goes on along the minus strand of PVKC010048264.1, from coordinate 8,934 downwards.
CGATACAGATCAATGGTGGAGTACTTCCTCTGCATGTGTGAGTTTCTGGTTTTGATTCATGACACTGAATACATTTAAAATACTTTTTTTTAAACCATACTCAGTGATTTATTTAGGATATATTTCTGGTTCTATGCTTGGAGATACTCAGGTCATCATTTGGTTATCAAATGTAAGCTGTGACTTATATTTGAGCTGCACTATTGCTTTGGCCCCTGAATCATAATTTTTACAAAAAGGCATGCAAGAAGATTCTGAATAACCACATATTTAATACCATAGAGAACAGTTTTGTATTGTTTGAAAAGACAAGAGTCTTTTCAACAGGTGACACCATTAAATTAACACTTTTTTATGGCTGACAAATGCAATTTGAATTAAATGAAAAATAGATCAGAGTCCTTTAGATTTGCTTTGTAATTTTCTTCTTATTAAACCTTAAACTTGTGTTTCTAAAATGTTTTTCTCTTCATCTCTTCTATTTTGCACTCATCTATTCAATTGGAAGAAAAGGTTCCTTTCTTCATCTATTTTAACTTTCTTTCCCATTGAAGGCCTCTCAGACTAGTCTCTGTTGAGCTTGTGTTTCATTGCCTAGCCAATTACTACTAGCATGTGCAATCTATAGGTCAGTGATGCCACCAATGTCTTTTAGGATGTCAATATCTGTAAGCATATCCTTATGTGAATAGTTTGTTAAGTTGGCTACTATCTGCCATTGTCTATCAGTTTCTTTATATCTGCCTAGAAACCTAACTGAAAGGGAATGACTTTGCAAAATAAAAGTAATTAAGTATTTTTGTCAAAGATTAAAAAAATAAAATGCGTCATGGTTTTATTTGAGAATGAACAAATCACATTATTATTTGCATTATTAATTATGAAGAAGCCATAGCAATAATACATTTGTATTTTATGACTATTAATTTCTGCCATATGTACTTACATTCTTTAGAAATATTACAGGTAATACTTTTTATTTAAATTTTTTAATTGATAAGACACCAGGATTTATAAAGTCATTTATCATAGAGCTGTTTGAGGTGTACAATGTTGCAATGCCAATCCCAACACCAAAGTACCCAGGTTCCCTCCCATCACACTGCAGACTCAGTTGGCAGGCACATAAAAATTTTCTTTCATATTATAAAAGTACAACTAATTTATGTTTTTTGTTTTCTTTTTGGTTTTTGGGCCACACCCGGTGACGCTCAGGGGTTACCTCTGGCTATGCACTCCGAAATTGCTCCTGGCTTGGGGGACCATATGGGACCCTGGGGGATCAAACCGAGGTCATTCCCAGATTAGCGCCACTCTGACCCCTGTTGTTATTTTTTTAAGAAAAAAAATTTTTAAATAAAATTTACTGGAAAGTAGAAGAAAAAGGAAAAGGAAATCCCATTTGGGGGAGGAACTTACTCTAGGACTAAGTTTAGTAGGGCTATTTTAAATACCTGCGAAGAGTTGAGAGCATACCTTTTTTTGAGTATAACATGTCTTTCTAAATATGTAGATTAAATTGTTTTCTTTAAATAAAATTGCTAAATATAATTTTGATGCTTCATTGATTTAAAATTAAAATGGTCAGATCAATGGATATATTTATTAAATTGGATTCCTTAATAGCTATTAAAAACCATGTTCAGTTCTAAGACTGCATATAGTGCAATACCAAGTGCACTGGAGCTTGATATAGATATATATGTGTGTGTGTATATACATTTACACATACATACATATATCATATATGTAATGTATATATATAAATTGTCAGGGCTTTCTATGCTTTAGAAATTGTTTTAGAAAAACTCAAAAAGCATAAAACAAACCCCCAAATATTTTCCTACAAAATATTTTCCACTGTGGTCTCAGAGTTCCTGTGTAAACTGACATTATTTGTGAAATCACATGGGACTATTTATGATTGTTAGACACTTAGAATGATATGGTAGTGAAATTTGTTTTATAGTAAAACAAAGCAGAATTTGACTAGATTATGCTGGTTCTTTAATTTCCCAAGAGCAAATGATTACAGTTTCTGGATCTTAGGTCTTTCTTTAAAATAAGTTGTCTTAAAAGATGATAATAGGGGGCCCGGGAGATAGCATGGAGGTAAGGCGTTTGCCTTTCATGCAAAAGGTCATTGGTTCGAATCCCGGTGCCCCATATGGTCCCTCGTGCCTGCCAGGAGCAATTTCTGAGCATGGAGCTAGGAGTAACCCCTGAGCACTGCTGGGTGTGACCCAAAAACCAAAAAAAAAAAAAAAAAAAGACGATAATAGATATAATTTGTGTAAAAAATTAGAAATAGTTAGTGACTTATATAGGATCATTGATAATTTGTAGGTATGATTATTGAGTTCTGTGAAGAATTTTACTGTGCTTAAATTTTGCAACCCCAAGTTCAAGAAGCTTCCAGAAATTACAAAGATCCAATATCTGAGGGACTATATTTTGTAAACAAGTCTCCTTACTCAGTACAATCCTTACCAATACAACATAACATATATGGAGAAATAATATGACCCCGTAAGAAATGCATGGCCTGAGAGAAATGGAAATAAAATGTGTTTCTGGGACATTACAAAATAGTAAAATTTTCTATGATTTTACACACGAACAAGATTACAAAGGAAACATGCAGCTTCTTTAAAAAGAAAAATAAATTTTGACCAAATTTGATGGGTTAGGGAAGATAAGCTCTGCAGATAACAAAGAAAATAAAATTATAGCTTGAAGGAAGTAGAAGAGGAACAACAATTTTTTGCTGTTGCTGTTGATTAAATCTTAGAGGAATATGACAAGATGACCTGAAGTAGGAATAAAGGAAATAATAGGCTAAAATTTGTAAATGTGAAGTGTCCTTATAGCACAGGGTCCTGTATTGCTTCTGTGAAGCAAACACAATTACTTTAGGATAAGGTCCCAGTAAAAAAGAAAGCAAATTATCATTGAGCTATAATGTAACTGTAAATAATTTTTTTAAGGATGAAGCTTGATTCATCTGTGTCTTCTAAGAACTTAAAAGTGAATGTTTGACCATTTGGATAGTGCCAGAAGCAAAGTGTATTATTTTTTTTTTACAAACTTTTTTTGGGGAAATAGCTAATAGTGCTCAGGAAACACAATTGTTAGACTTGGCCAACTGTACCACTGGTTAGAGCTAAGGATTTCAAAATCCAAGGATGTGGTGCTTTAGGACCCTATAGTTCCTGGAATAAAATTCAGATCAGGTATGCAATGCTCTCTCTTTGAGCACAGCTTTCTGTTTGTTTGGCTTAATTGGGTATAGAAAAACAAAGAGGAATTATTTGTAGCATATTAAGTAGTTCTAACTTTAGTATAGAACCATGAGAAAGATACATATTATGATTGTAGAAAAATTATTGGCAGCTACAATTAGCATAGAAAGGCATCCTTATAAATCAACATATGTGTTTTTACTCCAGTTCTTCTAGGATAAAATTGACACACAACATTGGATAAGTTTAAGGCATACAATATGTTGAGACAAATTTACATATTACTAAATAATTGCCATCTAGAGTAATCTCTTTTATCTCATACATTTAGTTTTTTTTTTTACTTTTTAACAAGTTTCTTAGCAATTTTAGACATACAGCATGAATTTTGTTGATTTACTTGGTTAGAGAGCAATATCCAGCAGAGTTGAGGGATTACTCTGGGCTCTGAGCATGGGGATTAACCCTGGTAGGGTTCAAGGGGATCATATGTGGTGTTGGGAATGGAATCCTTAAAAGACAAGCACACTATCTGAGCTGCTATTGTTCAAGTCCAGAGTTATTGCGGGGTATTTTTTGTTTGTTTTGTTTTGTTTTGTTTTGGGGCCACACCAGGTAATGCTCAGGAATTATATGCTAAACTGGCTTTACGCTCAGAAATCATCCCTGGCTTGGGGGACCAAACAGGACGCAGGGGGATTAAACCACAGTCCTTCCTAGACTAGTGTAGGCAAGGCCTTACTCCCTGTGCCACCGCTCCAGCCCTGGCTTTAGTGTTTTTAATCAAGTTTAATGGGCTCTTAATGTCTCAGATCATTTTTATGTGCTCTCCAAAGATGTACTATTACGTTAGTTGCTGAAATACAGCTAATGCTCCATATTTTCACTTAGATTGGTGGGGTAGTCAACATCCTTAGAAATTTCTGCATGGTTAGGCAATTCATGCTATAAATGCCATTTGCTTTGATACAGTCCTTGTGATCTTCCAACCTCCTTGAGCCATCCCAAGGCATGGAGCTTAATTTACCCATTTGTTTTGGGGCTCTGGTTTTGGGGCAACTGTGAACTTCCTTGGCCTTAAAGAAAATTGCAGGAATGTTTAGGATAGAGGATAGTGGGTAACAGTGGAGCGTTCTCAGCAGCTGTTAAGGCGAAACTAAAGCTTCTCTTTTCAGTATATCATGTTTTGTTTTTATTTTCATTTCCCTGAAATAAGTGATGCTGAGCATCTTCTGGTGTGCCTTTTTTCTATCTACATGTAATCTGTGGAAAAATGCCTATTTACATTCTTTATTTATTTAAAAATCATTACTGAGTTGTTTGAGTACTTTATATTTTTAGGTATTTATTCCTTATCACATGTCTGATTAAAATATTTCCCAATTTTAGATTATTTAAATTTTATTATTTGTTTTGTAGATTCATTTTTTCTTTACATGCATTCTTCGTTTACTTTTGCTTGCAAAACTGACTTCTGTGCTCGTGATTCTAAACTTTTCACTTGATTTAAAGAGGATCACCAAGAAACCAACTTAATTATTTATGTATCTGATAAAGATAAAAATCCTTCAGTTAATGATTCCAAATTTATATATATATGGAATGATAAGTGAGATAGTCTCTAAGATCTGTGAAAGAGCTTCTTTATAACTCACAATTAATGAATTATTTAGTTTTGGATTTGGGGCTGCATTTTATATTGTTCAGGGTGTACTCCTGGTTTTCCTGATTCAGATGTCACTCCAGATAGGCTTGTGGGATGTTGGGGATCTAATCCAAGTCAGTTGCATGCAAGGCAAGTTCTCTATTGTCTGTACTAATTAGTCTTGCCCCTAATGCATCGTCACCTTTTTAAAAGGTATACGTTTGAGGAGGAAAACAAAAACATATAAAAGTGGCTTTTAAAAGAATATAGTAATTATCATGATAATGAGAAAGATTTATGCATTGATATTATTTCTAAAAAATAGATGATGACAAAATAAAATAAATATTTTATGCTCAGGTTTTGGAAGAACTAACAATGCTAACACTGTTAAAAGCATTGTATAAATTCAATGCAGTTCTTTAAAATCCCTGTGACATTCTTCAAGGAAATGGAACATTCAAGAAAATATGATATTAATAAATGCTGTTTTCAAAACACAGAGGTCAGAGAGACATTAGAGAGGATGTGTGCATGTTATGCACACCGCTGACCTGAGTTCAAAGCCTGGCATTTCATATGGTCCCCTACACACATGAGGAAAAGTGTTTTCTGAGTCTAGAGCCAGGAGTAAGCACTGTTTGAATCCAAAGGAATTGAAGACTCAAAGCAATCTTTCAAAGAGAAAATTGTGAGTTTAAACTATGCAATAAATCTACAATGATTAAAATAACATGGTGTAAGAACAAATGCAAGCAAACAGATTAATGGCAAGAAACTATATATAATAAATTCAAAATTCTTCTATTTTCCTCTAATATTCCCTATAGTTTAACTCTATCTAGAAATTTAGTTGCTTTTAATAACTTACTTTGCTTTAGTCATTTATATTTCATATGATTACACTTATCTTTAACTTCTTTATTTATTCCACTTATAAATGTTTCAAATGTACTTATTTTGTTCAAAAAGGCAGATTTCATAGTTTTAAATGGCAGTGTATTGAGTTACATATAGTTTTATATATACAAATATATAAAAATATATAACAGCTTCTTTATTCAATGTTGATGAATATTTAGAATGATCCTATATTTTGAATGTTGTGAATATCACTATGAATACAGGAGTACAAATATCTTTTTATATTTGTATCATATGAATAAATGCCTAGAAATGATATTGATGGATTTTATGTGGCATTATATTTTTAATTTTATATGTTTGGGTATTATTCACAAATATACTCAGAAGAATTGGGTTTTACTTTTAATTCTTTGTCAAATGAGCCCAAATTTTATTATATGATCTTACATTTTGATTTTATATGTTTGGGAATTACTCACAAACAAGCTCAGAAGACTTGGGTTTCACTTTTAATTCTTTGTCAACTGAATTCAAATGTCAAAAAGTGGGTCCTATATTCTGTTACTGCCTGATACTACTTTGGTACATGTAAAATAATCTTCAAATCGTTTTCCATAGAGGCTCACTGGATTTACATTCTCATCAGCAGTGCACAGGTTTTCGTTTCCTATACCTCCTTATCAACACTTGCTAGTTATACTTCTTTTTTGATGAAGACCAACCTTACTATTATCAGATGGTGCTTTAGGGCCATCTGTATGTCTCCTTTAGAGAAGTATCTATGATTTTTTTTACTATGTGTGTATACATATATAAAGCCATAAATATAATTTTATAGTTGCGGTTGGTCTATTCATACTTTCTAGTTATTTTCTGTTTAGCCTTGTTTTATGATTCTAAAAGTTTGCCTATTTTCTCTAGAATAACCCATATACTGATGATCATAGTACTCTCATTTGAACTTCTGTATCTCTGTAGTACAATTTGTATTTTTTAAGCTATTCATCATGAACTATAAAGTAATTTGTAATTTTGTTTGGATTTTGCTTATATTATTTATTATTATATATCAATATGACTATAATATAATATTTTTATTAATATTGATAGATTACTTAATATTAAGCAACTCTCATCCACTGCTGGTAGGAATGTTGCCTTGTCCAACTACTATGGAAAACAGAATGGAGGGTTCTAAGTAAACTCAAAATTGAGCTGCCGTATGACCCAGAAATCCCTCTTTTGGGTATCTATACTCAGGACAGAAAAACATTCACCTAAAAGGCTGCATGCACACCATTATTCATTGTAGCACTCAGTACAATACATAAGACTTGGAATCAACTTAGATGTCTAACAACAGATGAGTGAATTATGCATATATACATAGCTGTAAGGAATGATGGATGCATCATGCAATTTGCAGCAACATGGATGGAACTGGAAGATGTTAAATGAAATAAGCCAGAAGAAGAAGGATACACACAACTTATGTCACTTACATGTCATATTTAGAATAACTCCATGAAAAAAATACAATGTTTTAGAAGGCTCCAGGGTATAGAGAGGAGAGGAAATAAACTGAGTGGAAGAGAAGAAACACAAAAATAAAAGGATGGGCAAGGGACCAAGTGATCTCAGGTGCATTGGTAGTGTTAAAAATAGGTCAGAACTACATATCTAAAACAAACTCAACAGCAAAGGAATCAAGAGACACAATCTTTAACAATCTAAACTTAAAATGGGCCTGTTATATTGGCAGGCTGGGGACAAGGAGGGTGGTATGCAATGCAATTGGGAACATTGGTCATGGGAGGTCAACATTGGTGGTGGGACTGGTCCTGATTCACTGTATATCTGAACCTCAACTATGAAGGACTTTGTAAATCACAATGGTTTCAATAAAATTAAATATTTAAAAATATATTAATATATTATTATGTTATTATGATTGGGTTTCAAACATACAATATTCCAGCACCATTCCCTTAAACAATGTCCACTATCTTCTACAATGTCCCCAATACTCCTCACCAGCCTTCCTCTATAAAAGGTACTTTAATTACAAATTTTAGGCACGGCAGTTTACATAATTGTTACTTTTAGGGTTTCATGCTTGAAACTTAACCATCTTTTAGCTTTCCCTACTCTTTTGTAATTTAAAAATTCAATAATTTATATTTTTCTACCTTTCCTAGGTGAAACTATTATACATTTTTCTGATTACTTTCAAAGAACCACTTTTTGGTTCTATTTATTTTTTGTCATCTATTATTTCTATTTTATTTATTGCTCTATGCTTTTTATTATAGTCTCTCTTCTATGAAATTTAGATCTGATTATTTTTTTCTTTTCTGGTTTCTTCAAATATCAGGTTTAATGGTTTACCTGAGAGTTTTAGTGTATATTGAATCAGATCTAAGTGTTACTATGTATTTTTCTCCTAATATTGTTTCTCTGAATCCCAGATATGTCATCTCATTTATTCATCTTTATTGTTCTTAGGTTACTTTTGAGTTTTCCTTTGAATTTTTTTAACCTAAGAGTTATTCACAAATATGGTAATTAGTCTTCACATATTCTTTTTTTTCTTTGTTTCCTTCCATATTCTACTGTGACCAGAAAAGTATCCTTGCTCTAGGTTCAGTCCTTTTGCTTTCCAACATTCAGAAGCCTAATTCTAGAAATGATTTATATTGTTTATATTTTCCCATTGAAATTTTCAATTTTCAATGGGAAAAATTTCTGTAAATTTTCAAGAAAATGCTAATTTTGTTGTATTTGTTTAATAACCCTTTTTATTTGTAAAATTTTGATTTTTAACATTTATCAAAAATTTCTCTGACCAATTATGAAGTTAATCATTATGTTTCTTATGAACATAGAATATAAAGTCCCCATCCCTCCCCAAAATAGACAATGCTTAAAGTGCACTTTAAAGTGTACATTTATTTCTATTGGGTTGGAAATCTCTGTCTATCCATTATGAATATTATAAAGTAATTTGTTTAATGTCATTATCTCCTTGCTAAATTTTGTGTGCACATACCCATCCATTACTCAAAATGGCATTTTGAGATTCTTTTTTTTTTTTTTTTTTTTTTTTTTTTTTTTTTTTTTTTTTTTTTTTTTTTTTTTTTTTTTTTTTTTTTTTTTTTTTTTTTTTTTTTTTTTTTTTTT
>PVKC010048263.1:0-10934 GCA_004027635.1 Crocidura indochinensis | reverse complement strand
TTTTTTTTTTTTTTTTTTTTGGTTTTTGGGTCACACCTGGCAGTGCTCATATCTTAATCTGGACGATGCTAGGTTAAATTGAGGTTCAGATAAATTTGAATGTTATTATTTCTTTTTGTTTGTTTGTTTATTTGTTTTTGGTTTTGGTTTTTGGGCCACACCCGGCAGTGCTCAGGGGTTACTCCTGGCTGTCTGCTCAGAAATAGCTCCTGGCAGGCACAGGGGACCATATGGGACACCGGGATTCAAACCAACCACCTTTGGTTCTGGAACAGCTGCTTGCAAGGCAAACGCCGCTGTGCTATCTCTCTGGCCCGAATGTTATTATTTCATAAGTAATTGTGGTAATGTGAGAATTAAGTATTTGAGCATAAAGGAAATTTATAGTAAGAAATATTTCAAATTTAATTCGTATATGCTATGGGTAAGAAAAGAACATATTATATTCTGATATGGTATTGAGTTCATGTTTTGCAAAAGTGGATTCAAAGGATGTTGGACCACATTTATTCTTTAAAAGATGCTTTGTAGTTCAGCAAGACAATTGGTCTGATTATCCTGGCTTGATAAGACCCTAAAAAAATACTCATCTGCTTAAACAAATTTCTGAGCATTGATGTCTAAAGAATTAATCAACACCCACTGAAAAATGTATTTATAAGCAGATAAATATTTTATAGTATAATATATGAATCCTCTTTCAATTTTTTTAATTTGTTTTGTTTTTTGGTTTTTGATCACACAGGAGTAATCAGGGAATTACTCCTGGCAATGCACTCAGAAATCATTCCTGGCTTGGGAAACAAAATGAGACGCCAGGGGACCGAACCACAGTCCTTCCTAGATCAGGCTCATGCAAGGCAAACACTCTATTGCTGTGCTACTGCTCTGGCCCCATCCCTACTTGATATTTCTTATTAGGGCAGCAGTATGATGTGCACTTCTCAGAAAATTTTTTGTATATGGCTTTGTAGCTAGCAAGGGTAGAAAGATAGTCCTATAGGCACTGCTGGAAATCTACTCTCCAAGTTTTATTCTTTGCTTCCTACCAGTACACTGTCCTAGATTTCTTCAAGGAGTTGTTCTACTGGGCACTAATTCTTTTTCTCATAGCTTCTGGCTGAATCTCATCAAAAGGGTATGTGGCACCTCCTTCTACCCTAAATAGCATCAGTTTTTCTGTTCACCAAATTACAGAGGATTCATTTCCAAATGTTGATTCATTAATTAGAAGCTACTGTGTGAAGCTTTTATTTTGGAGACAAGAGATTTTATAAATTGGTTCAAGTTTTCTGAATATTATATTATAATTTCTTATTCCATTAGTGCACTCTAGATTTGAACCAGATTAAATTTTTTTTTAATCAAAGCACTGTGATTTACAAAGTTATTCAGTTGGGTTTAGACATAATTGAAACAGATCTTGTTTTTTTATATCTTTATTTAAGCACCATGGTTACAAACATGTTTGTAGTTGGGTTTCAGTCATAAAAAGTATACCCCTATTACCAGTGCAACCTTTGAGTTTTGAGTTTTCCCTGTTTATTCAATTTTACTAGTGTTGATCAATTTAATTAATTTTCTATATATATATATATATATATATATATATATATATATATATATATATTTGTTATTTGGACCACACCTGGTGACGCTCAGGTTTACTCCTGGCTTTGTGCTCAGAAATTGCTCCTGGCTTGGGGGACCATATGGGACACTGGGGTATTGAACTGCGATCCATCCTAGGTTAGTGCTGGAAAGGCAGGCACCTTAACGATCCATGCTACTGCTCTAACCCCTCAATTAATAAATTTGACTTTTTGAAAATTTGAGAATTGACTTAAGCTTGTTTCATTGGTTTTTTTCTATTTCCATTATTAAATTACTTTTTCTACCCATATGATTTCCTTTATTTAAATTATAATGTTTTTTAAGCACCATGATTACAAACATGTTTGTAGTTGAATTTCAGTCATAAAAAGTACATTGCCCTTCACCAATGCAACCTTCCCATCACTACCAATGCCCCCCATCTCCCTTTTTCTTCACTTACTACCATTGTCATGATAGTTGTTAGTGTAGTTATTTCTCTAACTGCGCTCACCACTCTTGTGGTAAGCTTCATATTGTGGGCTGGTCCTTCCAGCCCTTATTACTATTGTCTCTGGGTATTATTACCATACTGTCTTTTATTTTTCTTAACTCCTACAGGTGAGTGAGACTATTCTGTATATCTCTCTCCCTCTGACTCATTTCACTCAGCGTAATAGTTTCCATGTCCAACCATTTATAGGAATACTTCATGACTTCATTTTCCTGATGGCTGCATAGTATTCCATTGTGTATATGTAAACACATTTTTTTAGCCACTCATATGTTGTTGGGCATCTGGGTTGTTTCCAGATTTTTGCTATTTGTAAATAGTGCAGAGGGCATATTTACTATTAACTTTTTAAATTGTGTTTTTTTGTGTTCCTAGGGTAGATCCCTAGGAATGATATAGCTGGATCATACGAGAGCTCAATTTCAAATTTTTTAAGAAATATTCATATTGTTTTCTAGAAAGACTGGGAATATTAGAAAGTGCTGGCATTCCCACCAGCAGTGAATGAGAGTTCTTTTCTCCCCACATCTGTCCATTACTGATTGTTCTTGTTCTTTGTGATGTTTTTCAACCTCTGTGGTGTGAGATGATACCTCATTGTTGTTTTGATTTGCATCTCCTGATAATTAGTGTGAGGAACATTTTTTCATGTGCCTTTCGGTCATTTATATTTCTTTTTTTGAGGAAGTGTCTGTTCATTTCGTCTCCCCATTTTTTTTTTTTTTGGTGGTTTTTGGGTCATACCCGGCAGTGCTCAGGGGTTACTCCTGGCAGGCACGGGGGACCATATGGGGCACCGGGATTCGAACCAATGACCTTTTGCATGAAAGGGTAACGCCTTAACTCCATGCTATCTCCCGGACCCCTCATCTCCCCATTTTTGATTCCACAGATTTTTTTTAAAATATTTTTTCAGGGGCCCGGGAGATAGCATGGAGGTAAGGCGTTTGCCTTTCATGCAAAAGGTCATCGGTTTGAATCCCGGTGCCCCATATGGTCCCCCGTGCCTGCCAGGAGCAATTTCTGAGCCTGGAGCCAGGAGTAACCCGAGCACTGCCAGGTGTGACCCAAAAACCAAAAAAAAATTTTTTTCAAAAAGTTTCTTGGGAAACTTTTTCTGATGTGTTTGTTTTCCTTTATCCAAATATTTCCTATTCATCAGATCACCATCTCTATAAATATTTAGAAAAGATTCAGTTAAAATCAGCAGGGATAAGTCAAGTTATTTAACTGTGGATTTGAATGCAATGATATGAAGGATGTGAACTCAGATTGCAGGAAACACTTGAGTTGGTTCTAACTAACTATACAGTTGAATAGTATACTCAAAATATATTTTAAGCTATTCAAAGTATCTTCAGAAACTAAGGTGAATTTTATGCTATTTTAATAAAGAAGAAAAGTGACCTGCTCTTTGCCACCACCTGGTAGATAAGCAATAACTATAAAGACAGTTTTGAATAAATAACAATTAATTTTGCTACTAACTAAAAAAGAAGATTTATAGGCACTTGTTGATAAATTCTTCAGAGTGTGGAGTTTGATGTTCATTATTGGTCTGTGTTGTATGATATGTTGTCTTTGAAATATGATTGCAAAAATGTCAGGGACATAGATACTTGGACTTGTGATTTTCTTGGTCTCTGTGGAGAGAGACAGGAGAAGGTATACTTTAAAATTTAAGAAGATTCCTTAATGATCTATCGTTATATCAATCAATAGAATGCATTTGAAATATTGTCAATAAAGTAGTTTTGACATGATGGAAAAATATGCTTAATTTTGGCAAGTGTGAAATTGTTAAGCAGCGAACATATGCTCCTTGTTTTGTTTATTGCACACTGGCAGAGCTTAGTCTCCTTTTGCATTTTATATAAATTTAATCTATATTGTTAATTCCTCTAACATTACATGTGATAAATGTGGCTTTGGAGCTGTCTTGCTGTGAACTACTCCAGGATTCTTTTCCAAATCTCTGTCAGAACAAGTGTCCTTCCTGTCCCCTGACTCAATACATGGAAAGATTTATCTTATGAAATACTGATTATATGCTAGTTATTTGCTTATTCTCTATATGCTATTTTGTATCATTTTGTATCATTCTGTAAACAGTTCTTCTGATCTCCCACCCTCCACACCTGTGGTGTTCTGGGGTCACTTTTGGAGATCAAACCAGGACCAGCTGTGTGCAGGTCTAACACCCTACCTACACTAATATGGGCTAGACTATATTATTATTAAAAAGATACTTTTTATTAGCCACCTAACTAGCCATTCATCCATTTGATGACTAAGTTATAAATACCGAGTACTTATTTGATGCTAGGTGCTGTTTGAAAACCTGGATACTGGTTACTAGCCCACTCTGTCTTTATAAACTTATAATAAATTATTCAAAGACATCATATAGCTTCTAGGGGTGGACAAGTGTCTGAATTTCATAGGCCAATGCTGGACTTCAGCAAATGCTACTTTATTTTGTTCCAATCACTATTACGTAATATTTTTTTTTTTTGCTCTGGTGAGCTGTTTTTCCCTGTTTGTTCACTTATAATTGTACTTTGAATTATTGACTTGAGTTTGTATATCTTTCTCAGTTCAATATCAGCCTGTTCAGAGAAAGACAAACACCATTTGATTTCTCATGTGTGTAGAAAGAATATAAAGAAACAAAGAAAACAAACAATTGAAAATAAAATGAAGTTACTACACAGAAAGTAGATGTGGTTGCCAGAGCAAAAGGGAATAAAAGGTAGGTTAAGTAGATAAAAGTGTCAAGAGGCATAAGCATATGGCGATAGTTGTGAATTCACTTTTGGTGTCTGTGACATAGTATTTACAGATGTAAAGATTAGCAGTTTGCTCTACAGTGAACTTGATGCCAAGTCAACTGAGGCCAAAATCAAAGGAACAGATAGTGTATGATCTCACCTGTGTGAGATACCTTGGCGAGTCAGATTCATAGAGGTGGAGTGGAATTGTGATTGCCAGAAGCAGAAACTTAGGGGCGGGGCAGAGTGGGGGAAGAAGATGCGGAGAGAGTGAAGTGAGGGAGTTTTTAATAGAGTTCCAGTTTTGAAAGTATCAAATGTATGATTGTTGAACATTAATGTGAATGTCATAAGCAGTACACTTAAAGATGGTGAAGACTGTAAAGTAACCAGAGGCAAATATGTAGTTAAATATATAGTAAAGCATTTATTAACTTGATGAAGGAAATCTTTTCTTTTTCCCCAATTCTATTAAATTAATTAACTAAGTTTTGTTTTGGTTCACAATTGGTGGTACTCAGGGGTTGCTCCTAGCAGGCTCTCGGGACAGTTTGGGATGCTGAGGTTTGGACCCGGCTCAGTCACATGCAAGGCAAATGCCCTATCCACAAGTCATCAAATTGTTACTTTAAATAGTATGGTCTTATTTATTAATGTATGTGTGCTCCTGGCAGGCTTGGGGGGACCAAGTTTTATTTTTTTACTAATTTCAAATTGATATATTGAATTAATGCCTAAACACATTAGCTAGAGGATGAAATTTAGATTCTGAGATTCATTGACAAAGTGTGATTTATTATGGAGCATATTGAGCTAGCCAGTTTTGAAATCTTTTGTAGAAATCTCTTGTATATTTTGATAAGTCTGAATTATTTAGTGATGATTTCCCAGGCAAATTAACAAATTTCAGAATGCCCATTTGGAACTTAAATCTTTCTAGGACCAGTTTTTATGTGTTAATAGATTATTTCAATGTGTTGAAAATAAGTTTTAGTAGCCTCTAAAAATGAGTAACCTTGACAAACTTACTACTTTGAGAATAGTGTATGTGATTATCATTTGTGTTAGTTTAGCATTTTACTTGAACAGCACCACCATGTTAATTTGGAATCTGCTTTTCTCAGTCACTAATGCTTATTTTCCACAAGTTGTCCATTTTGTCTCTCAAGTCATTTTAAATTGATTTTCTTCACTGTTCCTCTGCCTTATTTCAGTCTACCTACCTACAGTCACCTTTCACCTATAAAATCAAAACAATCTTGTTACTAGCATTAAAAACATTTTTATTCAGTGATTTTCTTCTTCCAGGTATCCACATTACTTTTGAAAATTTTGAGGGAAAATATATAGACCTTTAGTATATATTTATATTAATATATGCATATAAAATATTGTATAGGTAAGTATATGTGTTCACACACATACATATGTATATGAAGATCTGTTTACTTGTGATAATATCACATTCTTTACCCTTAGGGTAATATATTATTTTTAGGCTATTTAAAATTTTTGTGGAATGTTACTGGCATTCCAACACTCTCATCTTAGCTCTTCCCCCTTGTTCTTCCTGTTGGGTCTACCCAATGAACTTCATTTTTTCTTTATAGTTTGGTTGTTAGTGGTGTTTTGTTGACATGGTTTGCCAGGTATGATATTTAAACTTAATTTTTTTCAATATTTAGACTAAAATCTAAAAAGGTAGCCTTTTAAATGTAAAATGCATTCTTTTATTCTTTTTTTTTTTTTTTTTGCCAGAGGCATAGAGGAGTTGGGAGAAAGTCTAGGGGTTGGACTTTGGGCCACATCATTGGTGCCACAGACTCAAAAATTGTTTCTGATTTTTGGAATCCTTTTTAGCGATTCTTAGGGGCTTTCTGATGCTGGGGATCAAACTGGAGACTGCTGCATGCAAGGCAAGTAAGATGTACCTTACTTCCTGTACTTTCTCCAATTTAATTATTTTATTTATTTATTTAAGTAAATATACTTAAAATGTCATTGTAGCAAAATTTTGCTTTCTGTTTTGCAAAATGTGAGTAATTTTCACGTAGTTTTTTTTGTTGTTGTTCTTATTTTTATTTTTTACCTCTCGTTGGTATTGGGGGATCATCAGGGCTACACCTATTAAAGCCACGTGGAGCTGGAGATGGAACTAGAATTTTTATCATTTAAAAGTTAATCCTGTTTAATTTAATCTGTTTAAGTTCATACTTTTGCAATGAAGCTACTTTTTATAAGTTTTGAATCTTATTTTTCAAGGGGGACAGGAGTGCCTCCCAAGTAGTGCTCTGACCAATCTCTGTTGGTCTAGTGGTTAGGATTCAGCGCTTTCACCGCCAAGTAGTGCTCAGGCTCAGGAGCCCCATAAATGATTCTTGGTTAATTAGGCTGGTGGTTGGCGGGGACAAGGAATTTCTTAGACCTTGCTTAGGAATTGCAAGGAATTGCTTAGACCTTGCAGTTGCAGGGATTACCTGGTTCACTCAGTGCTACTTCGGGGCCTCCAAGGGCCACAGTCAGTCATGCTCAGGGGCAATGAAGGCTGTACCTGATGATGCTCAGGGGATGTTGTGATGCGAGTAATGAGGAATGCAGCCAAGTTGGGCACCTGCTAGGTATGCGTTCTAACCACTGTACTATCTTTTGACTCTGAATCACTTTTGTACTTAAATTTATCATTAGCTTTAATGGGTTCTTGCTTGTGAGAATTAATGCAGATTGCTTTTTTTTTCTCTAGTCAGGTTATACAGGATTTATTGAAAAGGGAGAAACACAGACCCTGAATTCCTTGTCACTGGTGTACTAGGCTTGTATCACCTGTCGGCTCAGGGTGGAGCCAGTGGCTATGTAGTCTTCTCTCTGGTCTAATGGGGTGATCCTATAGAGATACTAACAACCATTATGGCTCGAGAACTTCCAGTTCACTTTCCTTTCCTGAGCTGCTGCTAGGACATGAACCTGCCTCCTTCCTTTCCCCTTTTTGAGGAAATGCAGTTGGCAGTGGAAATGAACAGTTAGGGGCTATCAAAATATATTAGCAGCTATAACAATATAGTTGTTACGTTGTTATACCGACACCTGGCAGTAACACTATGTTTTGCAGTAATATAGACTTGTTTTGCTGTTACACAAATAAATACTTATTTGAAACTCCGGGGAGTAATTGAAGATGTTAAACAAATTTACTTAATATGTATATTAAAGCATTATTTTGCATGCATTTTAAACTAGTACAATATTATGTCAGTTATATCAATAAAATGGGAAGAATTCAAATCCCCATTTAATCTCTTTCTCATAGAATGAACATTAAAAAGCTACATAGGCATTAACGCCACAGTAGATTATTGTAAAAGCTCTTAAATTTCAGCTGCATTATAAAATGACAAGACTTCCAAATTTCATCTCTGTGCTTCTCTGTATTTGAAAGCATTTATACTTCTATGATAAGTTGAGTCATGCACTGTGTGCCCATGACAGACCCTTTGCACTTAGTGATTCTGATTTCCACACAGATTCATCTGGAAGTTGGCATCTGGCTTTTGATTCTGTGTAGGAGGATGAAATCTCCCCTACTCCCGCACACCCACTCCGCTGGTTCACAGACCAGGAGTGGGTAACAAAGCTAGTTCATCTCTTACTGCTCTCACGGAGAATTTCCAACCTTTAGAAATTTAAATGTTCCTTTGTATGTTTTATCTAAAATGATTACACATGGGGGTAAAGATATATTACTGGGATTAAGGCATTTGCCTTATATTATGCCAATCCCTGTTCTTAACCATGGTAAGAATAGAGCACAGAGCTGGGAATAGCTTTCAGGCACTGTAAGGTGTGGCTCCAAAACTTAAGTCCCCTCAACCTCTTTAATGTTTAAGTGTATAGATATCCAGATTTTTGTGTCTCTTCCCACGTGGGTTGCATGATCTCACTCCACATGCCCTGAAGCTGGTTTCCAGCCTGGCCTCTCGCCTGGCTTCTGTCTCTTATCTTCCAAGTAAGGCCAATGGTCCATGTCTCAAGAACCTTCCTCTTCTGTTCTTTTTTTTTTTTTTTTTTTTATTCTTCAAGTTCCTTGTAGACAAAGTTGGATTTGTTGAACTCAATAATAACCAGAACACCTGTGGTTCTCCCTGTTCTTCAGATCAGTATCTCAACATTGAACTGACATCAGCCTCAGACCCAGTGAATTACCCTCCCACGCTATCAGTAAAGGACATCCTCTGTCACTCAGTGGGCCGCTCTTTCCAGCTGCCAGCTGATGAGGTTGACTGACTCACAGCTTGTCACAAGACACAGCAATGAAGGAAGCCATGCAGCAGAAATGCTGATGACTCTGGTGAGGGTACAGATAGATATCAATTTTAATAGAGGCTGTGGTAAGCATAATATATGAACTTTTGAGAACGAAGCAATTAAGCTAAAGTTATCAGGAAGGTGTGACAGTCTCTGATGCTTCGTTGCAACACATTCTATGATGCATGTTCTTTGCTTCAGCTATGAACTTTGGCTCTCCAGGTTTGCTTCAATAAATATCTCAGTTTCTTCTATTTTAGCCTAGGGAAGAGGGAGGCAGTTGATGACGTTGCATTATCTACCCCATCTGTTTCCTGTATATGACAACAGTTTCCATTTATTGCTTTTGTCGGCGGCATCAAAAGCACTAGACAGATGTGGATTCTGTTGCTTACTGTGTGGAGCAGGTTATGAGCTCTAAAATGTTTCTTCAGTCCACAGGCTTACCATTAAGACAACCTGGTACTTTAATGGCAGATTGACCTTTTGTCCGATGTGAAGAGTGGGTGACACACTATGTAAAGTGGCTTGCTTGGGAGCAGGGCTTTGCTGTGGGGGGACTAGAACTCTGTTTTGGAAATGTGCTGTGTCAAGAGAGCAAGTTGTTTTATTTTCATTATCAAGATGGTTTCAAGACACATGAACAAATCATCTCAGATGGCTTGTGACTATTTTGTCATCATTACATAAGGAAATAAATTCCTTAAATGGTAGCCTTTCTGGCTTCACACTTGATATTGGAATGAACAAAATATCAAGAAATATTGGTCATGAAACGTCCTGCCATGAGACTGACTACAGACTCCAAGCATAATAAATTGTCTAACCCCAAAATCTTCATGGGTAAGGTCTCCCTGTTTTTAAGCCAAAGGTTTTTCCTTTCTACTTAACCCTATTTTTGTTTCACCTATGCAAAAATAAAAAAAAGAAAGGAAAAACAAACAAATAAACAAACAAAAAAAACCTGCCACACACTCTCCTTTTTCTCTTTTTTTTTAAACTTATTTTTCTTTTTTATCTTTTAAATAGGACCTCCCACCTTTTTCATAGACTCTTGGGACACAGATCACTTTATTTTATCTCATTTCTGCATATTTATTTTCTATTTCTGTTTTAATTAATTTCTATTCTTTATTTTCTATAAAATTAAGAAGAAAAGGAAAAAAAGAAAGGATGGGGACCAGGGGCCAAGTGGTTTCAGGTGCATTGGTGGAGAGAAAGGGACAAAACTGAATATCCAGGCCAAAGTCAAGAACAAGAGGAACGGTGAAATCAAGAGACCTACATTTTTGACGATCACAATGGACCTGCTATACAGGCAGGCCAGAGGCAAAGGATGGTGGTATAGAATACACTCTGGGATCATTGGTGGAGGGAGGTTGACATTGGTGGTGGGAATGACCCTAATCACTGTATCTGAAATTCAACTATGAAGGACTTTGTAGATCAGAGTGGTTTCAATAAAATAAAATTAAAAACAAAAAACATTTGATCATAACTGGAAATTATGATTTCCTTGGATGCTAAAGTATAACTAGTTAGATTAGATGTTCAAATATTGACATGTGTCTTGTTTAGTCAAAGCTAAGAAGGAGTGGAGTGCTTTGTTGACTATTGTTCATTATTACTATTTTTTAATTTTTATTTTTAATTATTTTTATTTATTTTTCATTATTACTATTTTTTAATTTTTATTTTTAATTATTTTTATTTATTTTTCATTATTACTATTTTTTTTTTTTTTTTTTTTTTTTTTT
>PVKC010048262.1:0-10931 GCA_004027635.1 Crocidura indochinensis | reverse complement strand
CACATTTTGAGGGGTTGAGAAAGGCCACATGACATGAGTCAGCAGGTGTGTTAGTTGTAGTTTCTTGCCGGGGCATGAGATGTGGATCTGAGAAAGTGTCTTTTTATTTAAGAGCTGGGTCGGGGCCCAGGAGATAGCATGGAGGTAAGGCGTTTGCCTTTCATGCCTTTCATTCATCGGTTCGAATCCCGGTGCCCCATATGGTCCCCTGTGCCTGCCAGGAGCAATTTCTGAGCATGGAGCTAGGAGTGACCCCTGAGCACTGCCGGGTGTGACCCCCCCCCCAAAAAAAAAAGATCTGGGTGGTGGTTTGTAGGGTTAGAAAATAGGTTTCCTGACTAATGAGTTAAGAACTGAAGGTAAAGAGAGTTAAATGAGGAGGGATAATGGACCAGGATTGAAGAATGAGAGAATAGAAGGGATGTTGAAGTGTGGGAGAGGGGTAATATATAAGAGGGGTTATATACACTATAGACATGGATTGTTTACTGTTTAGGTTTGGCAATCAGAGAGAAGACCACTTTATAGACACTCACTCCCACATATAGACAGATTTTAGAGATCTATTCAAGCATTATCCTCTGGATTTTGGGCATTCCACTTCCTTTTCTAAGAACAATTTAAAAATGTGATCATTGTGGAATAATGGTTAAAAAGTATAGTTGTCGCGCAGGCGCTAATGCATTTTTTAAATTGAGGACTAGTGAGAAAGGGCGCCCATGCAAGGGATTCCACCGCATAGCCCTGTTTATGGCCATGGAAGGGTCTGGTTTCCCTTCCCCGACACCTCCAGAGACCCAGCTGCCTGGCCTTGCCCTGAAAACTTGGTCTGATTTGGGGTTCTATCCCCCTGCACTAGTGCTTAGTACCGGGGGCCTATCGACTAGCTTCCCTACTCAGTGACCCCCAAATACCAGTTGGAAGAGGAACAGTGAAATACTCTAAATTTTTATTTTTTGCAACTTTATTTAGTTCAATAGCTTTGCACTTAACATTTATACAGTCTGTTCCTCTTTCTATGTGAATATAATATATGCTATCATCTGTAATTCTATGAAAGCATATGGAGCAAAGAAAACCATCTTTGAATACTTTGTTTTCTCTATATTTTAATATAGATAATAACTCTTCATGCTATTTAGCAGCATGAATTTATTAAAAACATGTGTTATGAGACTTTTATATTAATTACCAGACTAATAATATTAATGCATGGTGTTGAAGGAGAAGAAAATGCTATGCAAGGCATTAACAATAGTGCAAACTACAATGACCAAAAGAAAAAAGAAAGTGAGAGAGAAAAAAAAATTGCCTGCCCTAGAGACAGGCGGGATAAAGTTGAAGTGGGAGAGAAAAGGAGACATCAGTGGTGGGAGGGGTGCATTAGTGAAGGGCAGTGTATATTCTATGAATGAAACCCAATAATGAAATATTTTGTAACCATGGTGCCTAAATAAAAAACAAATGAACAGAATAAAAAATAATCACTTAAACACCAAACCCAAAGTCAATGACAACAGAATCGATATCCAATCTACAACATATACATAGAGGGAACCAGTTATACTAAGAGTTGGGGATATGGGAAATATGCTGGGAACAGGGGAGGAGGGAGGAAAACATTGGGAATGCCCCTGATTCAGTGTCACTATGTACCTTAAATATTACTGTTAAAGATTCGTTGGGGGCCGGGCTGTGGCGCTGGAGGTAAGGTGCCTGCGCTAACCTAGGACAGACTGTGGTTCGATCCCCCGGTTCCCCATATGGTCCCCCGTGCCTGCCAGGAGCAACTTCTGAGGAAATAGCCAGGAGTAACCCCTGAGCATCACCGGGTGTGACCCCAAAAAAAATCAAATAAGATTCGTAATTCACTTTGGTCACAATAAAAATTATTTGAAAGAAAAAGAAGCAAAAAAAAATATAATGAGGAAACAAACATCAATTTTTATAATACATTAGAATTATTGTCTAGCAAAATTAAGTGTTCACTATCATACATACATCATAAAATACCATTATGAACTATCAATAAAACTCTTAAAATATCTTTTAAAGTAAATACTTTGGATTAAATAAAATAAAATAAAATAGTGAGCATATTATAGATGAACAAGAAATATGCATGCTCTGTTCAAAAATACTTTTTAGGTTTGGAGAGAGTACAGTGGGTAAGATGTACGCCTAGATTGAGGCCAACATAGGTTTGATCCCAGGCATTCCAATGGTCTTCCCCTAGTCAGTTAGGAGTAATTCCTGAGTGCAAAACGAGGAGCAACTTTTGAACACTGTTGGGTATGGTCCAAAAACAAACAAACAAACAAACAAAATACCAATAAAATAAAACAAAACAAATCCTATGTTTTTAGGTTATTAATTTTCCATATAAGTTGATCTTTGAAATGACCATGCAAACATCAATAAAAATATAGCTGCTGGATTGTATTCCAAACTGTTTGATTGTATTGGTACTGATTTAGTACTGAGTGAAAGTACTTTTAAAAGATTCCCAGATTATTTTAATATGTAGTTAATTTGAGAACTTCTATATTAGATCTTGCGTCAAGTTTTCACATTTGTCTGTATTTGACCTGTACAGATATACCAGGGATAGTCGAATTCAGAGATAGTGAAATAGTCTCACAGTTTGCATTTTTAATATTTATGAACAACATAAATCATAAAGTTGAATAATTTGCAAATATAAAATTTGAAAATTTTTAAGGAAATCAGCCTATGTTTCTGCTTTACTCAAACAGAAATTCTAAAAATAAGCAATATTTTATTTTGCTAAAAATAAATTGTCAATATTTTTGTTTCTTTTTTAGGTGACAACTTATAGTACTCAGAACTTATTCCTAAATTGCTAAGACATTACTCTAATGATCCATAATGTACCAAAGATTGAATCTAGTCTGCTAAATGTTAAGGAAATGCGCTACCCTCTGTACTATTGTTTCTAATCCCAAATGTATTCTTTTTAAAATATTCATTTATACAATATTTAGTGTGGGAAAAATTGAGATCAGAACTCAGAAATACTTATTTGAATGGGGGCTAAAGAAATGCAATGGACTGATTCCAGGCATGATATATGATCCCCCAGAAGTTCCCTCAGGAGTGATTGCTAAGTTCAAAATCATAAATAAGCCCTGAGTCCCACAAGGTTCACCTCAAAAATCTAAAACAAAAACTTATTTGATACTTCTAACATATATATACTTATAAGTGTATATAACTATATAAACTGATTTGGGGACCCACATTGCACTTCTCAAGAGTTATTCCTGACTCTGCTATCAGAAATCACTCCCGTCAGGCTTGTGGAGCATATAGGATGTCAGGGATTTGAATCAGGTCAACTGAATGAAATGGAACGAAATGGAAGTGCTGTGCTATCATTCTGGTCTCCAATAATATTTTTAAAATAATATATACCGCACATGGACAATGAATGTATAAAAACATCGATATAAAACAGTAATTTTATAGGATATTGTTTTGATTACCAAAATAAACATTTGTGTATTTCAGTACCAATTCCATATTTCAATCAACACTATTTAAATCACAATTATCAATAAATATTTACTGATTGACTAATATATATGAAATACTACACTAACAATTTTGTGGACCCTTTTTTAAAAATCTAAAGTAATTAGATATTAATGGGGATAAGTGCTTATTTGCATACAAACGACCATGGTTTGATTTCCTATATTGCATATGCTCTGATCATATACTAGGGTAACACCTGATTAGAGAAGAGATAGCTCTTGAATACTAATGAGAGTGAATAATTCTTTTCCCTCCCATAAAGTAAAACAAAGCCCTAAATTAATTGTCTATTGGCCCAAAATTTATGTTACAAATCTAGATCATTGCATTCTTGACAATGAGACCCTTAGGTTCAGAGTAATCTTTAGCAGGTGGTAGTAAAGGAAATAGAGGAAGAGGGTGAGACATAGAAGGAAGCACAGACTATTAATATGAGTAAATATAAATAATTAGAAGTTTCATTTTAAATCTGTCAAGAAGAATTTGTAGTAAATATATGATCTCATATAATTATTGTAAAATTAAAATTTTTTAACATTTTAGATTAGATTTTTAATTTAAATGTATTAATATTTACTAGTTATATCATAAATACTTAGTGTGATCATGTTTGTGAAAAGTTTTACTAAGAGGTAAAATGAATTTTCAGAAGATATTAGTGTTTTAATTCTCACAATTATAGTTAAAGCAGGCATTTTGGCTTTAATAATTAATTAATAATTTTAGTTGAAACTATTCAATAAGAAGAGATCCCAAAGTAGAGAAGTAGAGAGGCCGGAGAGATAGCATGGAGGTAAGGCGTTTGCCTTTCATGCACAAGGTCATCAGTTTGAATCCCAGCATCCGATATGGTCCCCCGTGCTTGCCAGGAGCAATTTCTGAGCATGGAGCCAGGAATAACCCGAGCACTGCCGGGTGTGACCCAAAAACCAAAAAAAAAAAAAAAAAAAGGTAGAGAAGTAGAGTATTATCTACCATCTACCATCAGATAACTATTTTAATTAATTTTTACTATCCTGAGTTATTAGAATTCCATGTTTCATCACTAACATTAGTGAGAAAATTAGGTCATAATAAAATAAATATTGTGTGTGTTTTTGTGTGGTTTTGATTTGTTTGAGGGCTTCCCAACTGTGTTCAATACTGATTCCTGGTTTTTTGCTCAGGGAACCTTAATTCTGACAGAGCTCAGTGAAAAATTTAAGGTGCCAAGTGAAAGTTAAAACCAGGAGACACAAAAGTATTAAATATAAATATCAATACTATACAGTACTGCTTTACTATATTTCCAGACCCCAGAACAAATATTTTAAAGGAAAATGTGTCATAATTAGTACATATGCCATTATTTTGTAATTTAATTTAGACCGTCTTGATTCTTTAAACTCTTGTTAGTTACTTTTATAGATCAAACGCAATGTTATTACTTAAAACTTATAAATTTAGATTTCTTCACTTTGACCCTTAATAAAAATTCCAAACTTAATTATATGTATGGATTAACTTTAAGAAATACTTCTTTAGGGACCAGAACAATAACACGATCAGTAGGGTTTACCTTGCACGCCGTTGTTCAGGACGGAACTTGGTTGAATCCCCGACGTCCCATACAGTCCTCCAAGCCAGGAATGATTTCTTGTTGTTGTTGTTGTTGTTTTGGGTCACACCCGGTAACACCATGGGGTTATTCCTGGCTACGTGCTCAGAAATCGCTCCTGGCTTGGAGACCATATGTGACGCAGGGGGATGTAATTGCGGTGCGTCCTAGGTTAGTGGGCTCAAGGCAGAGGCCCTACTGCTTTCGCCACCGCTCAGGCCCCCCTGATTTCTGAGCTTATAGCCAGTAGTAACAGAGTGTGGCCCAAAAATAAAAAAAAAAATTTCTTTAGAATATGAATAGATTCTTGTCATGAAAATTTTAATTATCTGGCATAATTTTAAAACAAATTAGTGCTGCGTGATTTCAAAGTGTATTCATATTAATACAAGTTATATTTGCTTAAAAGTGAACTAAATTGATGGCAAACATATTTTAGATATTTGTTTTGCCATTTTTTTGTAGAAAAAATCCATTCTAAGTTCCCACACTTCTAAGTATCTGTTCTATCATTTGTATAGTAAAAGATTATTTACACCTTTCCTGCTACTAATGGGAATTGCTTAAGAGTATGAGAAGTCATCCTTTAAAAATGTTGAGTTAGGTACACTGAGAATGTATGACTTTTACATACATTATGAATAAACATGTATAGTTGCTATATGCAGAACATGGTTAAGAATTTTTAAGGAAAGATTTGACAACCTTAGAGCTTAAATATTGACCATTTATTTCTGTTGCTTTCTTAAGAAAAAAAAAGGTCCTAGGAAGAAAGTGTTTTAAAAATATGAAGAGTTTTAATCTTTTTGGAGTGTGTGCTGTATTTGTGTTGACATTGAATGGATGGTCATATCAATTATATTCTAACAAGACTATGATGAAAATATGACTGGTAACATAAAACAAGATTGATAAATTCATTCTATACAATCCTTGGAATTGACTTGAAGCACATTCTCAACCTGACCTAGAGATGCATTTCGGTTAGTCATTGAATGGCAGTCTAAGAAATGTCATATTCTTTGGAATTGGCATCAATGTTTTGTGAAAGATATCGTCGTAGAAGTCAATACAAACTCTGGTTCTATTACAGATAAAAAGACATGTGGACCTCATGAATTTCAGTGTAAAAACAACAACTGTATTCCAGATCACTGGAGATGTGATAGTCAAAACGACTGCAGTGATAACTCAGATGAAGAAAACTGTAGTAAGTAACTCTTTCCTGAGAGACATTGCAAACTTGACAGCTTATTCAATGAAAAGAATGACAGTTTTTTTAAGTTGAGATATAAATTTGAACCATTTGCCCAGAAGCTTACATTTTAATGCATATATTCACTTTTGGACAAGAGATTATTCAGACTAAATTGACCTGAATCTCAAATGGTAGAAATTTTGAAATGTTCAACCTGGGACTTATTTTATTACAGTTATCAGAATTGGTTGTAAGTATCTTGAGGCTTAATGCAAACCATTAGTATGCAATGAAGGGGGAGTCCTTGATGCAAGTTCACATAAAGAACTGAATAATGTGAAAGCAGTGCAAAACATAGAATTCTCTAACGGATGGTATTCAATTCATTTCGTTCTCAAATCCTTTTACATTCGTTCACCCAGGAGCATATATTTGTGCGATATAATTTATTCTCTCTGAAGTGAAGAGCATAGTTTATATTCAGAATTTTTCCTAGAGAAATGTGTAGCACTATTATTATCATGTGCCTCTTAAATTTTATATTATAAATTAAAAAACAATATTAATATAGAAATATTTTACAAAAGTATGAAAAACTAATGTATCCCTTTATTGTAGCAGTGATTTCTAAATATTCTTGGCATATTTTGCATTAGGTTTTATTTAAATAAAGTTATAAATAATTTTTAGGATAAAATAATAAACATACAATTTAAAAATATTTACAATCTGTGACTTTAATAAAAGATTAAATAATACCTGTCCTTTTATTCATATATTGGACTAATATTCTTCATTTCCCAAAAGACAAGAAACAGAAAGGAAATATTATATTTATCCATCAAGATATGCAATCATATAAAAACACACAGTTAATAAAGTCATAACCTTAATATGCCACTTGAAATTTATTTTGTAAAATACCAATTAAGTTTGAATATTTTTTAAACTTTAGAGTTTGATAATTAAGTGCAAAGTCTCTGCATCATTATAAGTATGAATAATCCTAAAATAGAACACTTTATTATCCCCTCTTCACCTAGATATCTCCCAACATATCATATTTAAAATATTAAAAAATCATTACAGAGTCATTTCATTTATTATACTAGGGGTTACTTTAGTTAATATTTTTAGTAATTTAAAACAATACCTTTAACATGATAGGTTCTCAAATCTTATACCAATGATTAAATAAAAATCTAATGGAGGAAAAAGTGGAACTAAATAAAGAAAAACAATTATTTTTTGTATTATTAATCTTTGTGTTTAACACTTTAAATATACAGAGAGACACTTAATTTAGATTTGAGTGCCTATCAGGGTTAATTTTTAACAAAGTTCCTGAAAGAAAAGATAAGATGTTGAGAACAAAAGTAGACAAAATAAACCTCTATACACTTTTTTTTTGCTCATTCATTATTTAAGTGGCAATGGCTGTTGTATGAGAAGATAGGTTACTGCTATAATAAGCAAGGGAGCAAGGTTGTTATTTTTGCTGGGGTTTTCTAAGTTGCAGAACATAATTTTGGTGACATATGGTAAAAGTCAACCTTTTGTTCCTAGAATGCAGAGACTAGGAGCAATGACTCTGAGGTGTCTCTGTTGGATTTCAGTGACCAAACATCATAGTAACAGAGTCCTTTTTAAAAGACAAGAAAAGTGGTGGCATTATCATGCATTGCAGTATAAAATGCACAATTATGAGTGATTCTCTTTTAAATCTTCAGCTTATAGCCCCTCTTATGGCCTAAGATAGCAATATTGATAAATTTTTAAGGGAAATATAATAGTGACCATGAAGAAAATACGTTTCTATTACTTGAGGGTATAGGAGATATTAACAGCACAGGTATCAGTGTTTGTTAATATGGCAAATAAGTATATGCAAAATAAATATACCGGGAATATTGAAAATTAATAGATTTCTGTGTTTGAAGATATTATCTAAAATAGAACAAAATATGACAACAATTAACTCTTGCAATGCTTGAAGTTCTAGATAGGCAAAACAGTCATTTAAGAAGAATAAGAAAATATGTATCTTCAGGTAGCAGCAAGGAAAAGCCATCTGGAACTCATGATAGCAATAATACTGTCATTGTACTAAAATGTTGCATCTATAGATTGAGTGATTGTATTAAGATATTTATATAATTTCAATCAAATATACATTGTGATATATGTTATATATAAGCATTTAGGTGTTAATGAGATACATAAAATTCCAAGAACATATTTTTAAATATTTTTGGAAGGAAGAAGCAAACCCCATGTTGCTCAGGTCTTAGTTCTGTTGTTTTTCCTCAGGGATCACTCATCACAGGATTCTGGGGAATACCTAAGGTGCTTGTAATTGAAGCCAGATTAGCTACATACAAGATAAGCTCCCTATCTGCTGTACTAATACTCTGCCCAAGATTCTAAATGACAGTGTCAACTGGTATACATTTTCATTGATATGTATTTTTTTGTTTTAAGGGCCACAGCCTGAAGAGTACAGGGTTTACTCCAGGCAGTGCTCAGAGGACCATATGGGATGCAGGGGACTAAACCCAGGTTGGCCATGTGCAAGACAAATGACTTAAGTGCTATGCTATATTGTTCTATTCCCGGATATTTTTTAATTTAGTTAAAAAACTAAGCTAAGCGGTGCCCCATATTCGAGAAAGTAAATTAACCTTATTTGAAATAGCAAATGTAACCTATGACCCTTTTTTATCACTCAATTGATAGTATTCATTTAATTATTTTATCACATATATGAATTATATTTGAATAGTTGCAATCTAAAGAATAATCATTTGTCTCACATCAAGCCAACTCTGAAACATTTAAAATTTTCTCTTGAAAAATTTTGCTTATGATTTTTATGTAATTGATTTATATTTCAAAATTGTTTTGGAAACATTCTAGGAATAGAAGAATCTCGGGAGTAGTGGAGCATTTAATACAAGTAAAGATTAGGTTTAGTATGCTTTCTGCTTTTATTAAATTCATATTTACATATTTTATATTTACATGGTATAATTAGTCTGCTATTATTTCATAATCATATACTGATCATCTCCATATTACTATTCCGCAGGAACACTTAAACACAGCAATTATTTCTTCTTTTAAAAACCAAGAAAAGTCATCATTATTTCAATTGTTTTATAACCTGCATCAAAAAGTTTTAAAATATTTGGGACATTTTACTTATACTGTCTTTTTAAACAGCAGATAAAATTTACATGGAAAGTATAGCTGTATTTGTCTTATTTGCATTTTAGTACTTTCATACTAAATTTATAGCACAAGGTTATTTCTAAAGTGTACCAATTCTACTATTTGCATTCTAGAAATTTACCTCAATTGCTTGCACCCAGATTTATATAGCTTTTCAAGTATTAGCAAAGGTTTCTTTGCTATTAAATAGAAGAAAACAAACCTATAAATATTGTTGATATGCCTATAAGTTTTCTGATTTTTTGTTTTGTTTTGTTTTGCATTTGTGTTTGGCTATACTTGGCTGTGCTCACTGCTTTACTCGTATAACTCCCCAGGGATCACTCCTACAGCTGAACTGGGGGAACATACATCAAACATTTGGTAGCTTAATCACTATAATATCACCCTGGGCCTTTAAATGCTCATCTTTGAAAGTCAATTTTATTTTCTAAAATTAATAAATCTGATTTTGAACAAGATGATTCCATATTTCTTCTTCTTTATTCTCAAGTTGCATGGTTTGTTTTCCATTAGTAGCTGAAGATCTGATTCTGTGTGATGCTTCCATTTTTCACTTTAAAAATTTAGATAGATCAGTCTTCCAGAAACCTTGAGTACATGTTCTCTAAAAGGGACTTGACTGCAACTCTACTATTTGAGATAAGGTTATGGTAAATCAGTTATTTGCCTTTTATGGGGTTAATTATCTACTAGAAGTTTAAGAATAAAGATAATATTAAAGAAAATGTGTGAAAATGTTTTAGAATTTCAGGAGAAAATATTATAGTCAAATTTCAAAATTTCTATCGATACTCTAGATGAGTTAGATTCCAAGTATAGTTTGTTATTGTTGCTGTTGTTATTGTCTGTTTTTTCTTGTTTAGTCTGTGGTACTTTAGGGCATTCCTTGCTTTATTTTGGGGATAAGATTTCATGATGTACAGGGGAAATGACCTGGATATAGGCACACAATGCATACTTTCACATCACTGACTTAACTCCTAACTTTTTGATTTTTATTTGTTTTTGTTAAACAAACCGAACAAGAAACAAAAACAATAACAAAATCACAAACAAACTACTTTAGCATCTAACAACTTATATTATGTAAAATATTTAAAATCTTGCATTGCTAAATTCAATTTTCCTTCTGAGAGTTTTTGCTTTTTAACTTTCTACTTGGAAAATTCAGAAATACATTGATTAAAATTAAATAACAGCAAAGTAATGATAACATTCACTGTGAGTGCTGTGTATGTATTAATAATTCATAACTATGTTAAAGAGCATTATTTTATAACTTTTAAAGAGTATGTAGAATTTATTTTACAGTAAAATAATACTGTTGGTGTCAGAAAGAAAGTA
>PVKC010048261.1:0-11875 GCA_004027635.1 Crocidura indochinensis | reverse complement strand
CCCCTTCTTCAGGAAACATTAAATAAAATATACAAATGGAAATACATAGCATAATGTCATCTTAATATATTTTAAGTTCTATTTTCTTTTTCATTTACTTTTTATATTAAAAATTGTATATTTCCCTACAAAATAAACCCTTTCAAAATACTGAGAACAACTCATTGCTAGAAATAAATGTTCATTGATGGAAACTGCATCTATAGTTATGTTTATGGTTTAATCAGTGATTATCACTGAGATAAATATATTGACATATTAGCTTAATTTTTATTAGTGACCAGAATAAAATTTAATATCTATTAATATAATCTACTATATTTTTTTCTTTTTTCTTTTTTTTAATATAATTTTTATTTTTAAACATGTTGGGTTACATATCATTGGCAATCATATTTTAGGTACAAATTAACATAATCTACTATATTTATATCAGACTACCAAGATCTGTTGATACACAGGGTGTAGCTATGCACTAGAAACTGCACATGAAGATGCTTATGAGTGTTTGGGATTCTGTATTCCCTTTCTGCTTAGTTTCTCAAAGACTTATATACAGAGAACAACACATCAGTTTTCTCATTTTTAAAAGAGAAATGCAAAATGGAAACCAAGGCAATGGTACAACAAGTAGGGCACTTGCCTTTTACACAGCCTACATAATTTCTATCTTCAGCATCTAAAACCTTCCCTGGTCCCTGCAAGGTATGATCCCTGAGTACAGAGCAAGGAGTAAGACACAGTTGGGTGTGGGTTAAAAAAATTGTTTCTGCATCAGCCTGTTCATGTGCAATTTAAGTGATTAAAAAAGTGTAGTAGAGTTAGCACATTTGCTAGAGTATATGAAATGCCCCATAAACATCCAAAGAAAGGGATTATATACTTATTCAGTACAAATTCCTGATGTAGACACAGAACAAGAGGTTTTAGAAACTATCTAATTTAGTCAGGTATTGGCTAGAGTGAAACAGATTTTTTTTTCGCCATTTGATTTTCTTTGAACATCGTTGTTCTACAAGCTCAAACATGTACAATGAATTTTCCCTGACATTTCATTTACTGTTACATTCCTTGTACAAACAGTGAGTTTTTAATCGCAGACAGATTTTCATGCCTCAGTCATCTTAAAATATTTGCTGAAACTAGTATTAAAAGAAACTAATGTAGCAAAACTAATGTGTTTTAGATAGAGGTTTCCATTCTACAGAGTTATGTGAATAAAAAAGAAAATCAAGCTATTTTCAATCTCAGGTAAATTTGGACCCAGGTTGATTTATTTTGGAACTCTGTTAACAATTTCCTTGATAACAAATTCAATGCGTGCTCAGCTTTGTAAAGCAATATCTTTTTTTCCTCCAGTATTTTTTTATTTATTTTAACACCTTAATTACATACATAATTGTGTTTGGATTTCAGTCATGTAAAGAACACCACCCATCACCAGTGCAACATTCCCATCACCATTGTCCCAGATCTCCCTCCTCCCATCCACCCCGCGCCTGTACTCTGGACAGGCTCTCCATTTCCCTCATATATTCTCATTATTAGGACAGTTCAAAATGTAGTTATTTCTCTAACTAAACTCATCACTATTTGTGGTGAGCTTCATGAGGTGAGCTGGAACTTCCAGCTCTTTTCTCTTTTGTGTCTGAAAATTATTGTTATTTCAAGAATGTCTTTCATTTTTCCACCAGT
Organism: Crocidura indochinensis; assembly: GCA_004027635.1. Classification (NCBI taxonomy): domain Eukaryota; kingdom Metazoa; phylum Chordata; class Mammalia; order Eulipotyphla; family Soricidae; genus Crocidura; species Crocidura indochinensis. Next base: position 10,180 of record PVKC010048261.1, on the reverse strand, counting down.
ATTTTTTAACTATTTTTATTGTTGGGGACCTTAGTTCTCACAAGAGAACGAAAAATTCCGTGCATTTCAAATGTCAGGTCTTCCTGAAATGTATTGGAATTTCATTTTCACATCAAACTCTCTCTTCTCTGTTATTTTCATACTAAAATTTGTTGAATTGATTAAAAAAGTCTTTGATATACCTTTCTTTTCATTGTTCAGTAGACAAATCCCATGGCTTGTTAACGTAATTCCTTTATAATTAAAAAATAAAGGAAATTTATTTACTAATCTAAACTAAATTTAAAGTAATCTAGTTTAGATTAGTAAATAAATAAGTAAATTTGAGCTACTTTGTTAAGTGTTGTCCCTGTCTTGAATTTTTACTGATGTAGAAAAGGATCCAGTTATTTAATTGCCACATCTTTGTCCTTTTCATCCCTTTCTAGTTAATTCTCCAATTAATTTCCAGCACACTGAAATAATCTATTTAAATTTCTTTTTTTGTCCCCCCCCCCATTCACAATACAGACCAGGCAAGGGCCTATTTATATTTCTATATAACTTTATTTAAATCTCTAAATATAAATTTTTCCAACAACATATAATGATAATACAATTGGTTGTATTCTACCTGCCCGTAATAGTGTACTATTCCTCAATGTATGGGCATTGTTAGAATTATTTTATTTCTTATAGTCTCTGTTACATAGTTTGGACTTAATAGTCCCTTAATGCAATAAATTTAATTGAATAGTATTTTTATTTTATTTTATTGAAACAGTTGTGATCTAGAGTATTTTATAATTAAATTTTAAATATGCATGAGTCAGGACCCTTCCCACACCAATGTCAACCTCCCACCAATGAACCCAGAGTGCATCCTATACCACCACCCTTTGCCCCCTGGTCTGCCAGTATAACAGGTCCTTTTATGTTTAGATTGTTAGTGAATTAGAGTCTTTCATAATTGAATTTTAGATATACAATAAGTCAGGGCTCTTCCAACACCAGTATCAACCTCCTTCCACCAATAGACACAGAGTGCATCTTATACCACCACACTTTGCCCCCTGACCTGCTAGTATAACAGGTCCCTTTAAGTTTAGATTGTTAAAGTTAAGGTCCCTTGATTCTATTATCGTTGACTTCAGTTTGGATACTTTGTTCTGTTCTTATTTATTTCCCTGCCAATGCATCCATGACCACTTGGCCCCTGGCCTCTAGACTTTCTTTATTCCTTTTTTCTTAGTTATATAGAAAATGAAGGAATATGTGGTAAAATCCATGTCCCAAGGGTCTATAAAACAGTTCCCACTTTTAAAGATAAGTTAAAAAAATAGAATTAAAAAGGGGTGTGTGTGGCAAAATTTTTTTTAAATAAAGTGTAGTGATTCAGTCACATAAGTGGCAATATTATATGTCAACCACTGTGTCCTCTCTTAGTGGTACTATAAACTCAGTGTTCTAATAGTGCAATAATAAAAGAATAAACAAAAGTTTGGTTATTGAGTTCACAAAGGTAGAGGTTTCCAGTTTGTACCATTATTTGCTCAAAATGAGCCAGCATTTTGGATAAGCAACTCTAGGATCATTAAATTATATAAGAGTTTTAGCTACTAGCTCAAAACTATTTCATGCCTTACTTGTTTGAAGACCTCTATTCAATTCCTAATATCAGATATTCATACAATAGCAGGAATATTCTCAGAGCTCCTAAACACCACTGGATATGGTCCCTTTTTGAGGAGCTGTCTATAGATAGCAAATACAAAAGGAGCTTTAGAATCAAAATTACGTTCCAGTTTTCTTCTGCCAAAAACGGTCTCCTCTTTGTCCCAGCCTCCTTTGAAGCTATCATTGTTCTATGGTACAAGTTAGAAGATAAAGTTGACAGATGTAAAAGAACTTTTGAAAAACCTTCCATTGTTGATAAAGAAGATATACATCAACAACATACTTTCTTTTCTCTCTCAGCAGCCTTGAAAAAATAGACTCTGGAAACTACATTGTAAAAGTCAGTAAAGGAAGCAAGACTTAGGGTTTCTAGAGACCACAGTTATAATAAAAGTTCTGTCATTGGCCTAGAAGGCTGTCTCCTGACTTACAGCTATGTCAGAAAATTAAATCCTTGTATATTTATGTTTTATGTATGAAAGCTCATTCCCATTTCATCAAAGGCACCATTATTCTCTTTTTTTCCTCAAAAATTAAAAAGTTATTCAAAAAAACTAAGGCACCCAAGATTCTAAATTTGTTACATAGTATAATAATGAGCACAAATATCTTAATTTTATAGAAACCTTGATTCAAGAACTCTAGCTGATAAGTTTGGCAATCTAAACACCATGCTTATGTCTTTTCCATTTTGAAAATTTTTAGCCAACATGTTGCAAGGCAATAATTGTCCCATCTTATCCTAGAGCCTTTATTTACAATATTACTATAATGTGTTTTCTTAATGAAATTAAAAATGTTAAAAAATAAAGTTCTTTGACCTACAAAAGCAAAATCAAGATGTCTACTCAGAAATTTCCCTTGAAAATGCAGAAACCAATGTCTTCAACTACTGAGTATATATAATTCTCACAGAGATGACTCTGCTATCTAAAATGCTGCATACTCATTTCTGTAAGCCAAATTTTGGTATTCCCTCATGAAAAAGCAGCCCCCAAATTCCAATCATTTTGAAAAAAACAATTAACCTGTCATGTTTCAAGTTTCTCATTCAAGTTTGGACTATATTCTGCCATTGATATTTATTTTAATCTTCTATTGATTTCTGTGAGAATTCTCAGAGAATTAAAGCAGGATATAAACCCAGAGAAATTTCTGCAAAGAAGTTTCCCACTTTCATGTCTTTGTGTATGATTTTTATTAAGTGTAGGTCATGATACTGTATTATCTAAAAATAGGTCTATAAGCTAAGTCTTCTATTTATATATTCAATCTGAAAGGTCAATGAGAATGCTAAAGTCTTACAGGCAAGAATTACATTACAATCCATTTTTAACCACATGATTTTGGTCCCATTTTTCTCAATGGACATGTATTTATATTATTAAAATGTCCTTTTTACTGTATTCCGCAATATCTATTTATCTCTCATGAAATTTATTTTAGAACTTATCCATTTAACTATGTTGAAACATTTTTAAAATACTGGTTATGCAGTCATTTAAAATGATAGAAGTTATGCTTACAAAATTATGGATCATGAACCATTACACCAAAGAATAAGGATCAAACTACAAAGTAGAAAGTTGTAAATATTCAGATATTTTCAATATTAGGAAGGCATGCTTATGTTTACATTGGATGATAATAGAAATATCAAGTGTACATTACAAGATTGTTCATATTTTCTAAGGCTTTTATTTATTTATTTATTATCTGGGGGCACGCCTGGATGTCTTATTAGGGTTATTTCTTCATTCAAAGATTACTCCTGGTGGGGTGACTATATGGGGTGCTGTAAATAAAACCCTGGTTAGAAATGTGCGAAAAAAAATTCCTTACCTCTGACTATCTTTCTGCCCATAACTGCACTTTTATAAGTGCACAGATGAAGCAGCATTATTTTCAACTTTACTTCAAAAATGTCTTCAATATCAGCTCTATAATTTAATCTCAACTGTACAATAAAATATCACAAAACTAATATTTGATTTTTTAACATGGAGTATATACATTGTTCTCATCTCACAAAAGTTTTATTTATAAGTTTATTCATTATATTTATTAGGTAACATTCATTTACAAGCAAGTAAATGCCCTATATTTTAGGGATACAATGTTAACACACCATAACTGCCACCAAAGTGTAATATTCCTCCACTACAGTTCACTGAACCCTTTCAACCCATTCTTTAGTGTTCATCCAATTCTACAGTCATATTAAGGATGTGCTTTCAATGGGTATTTCATCTTTGTCTTTGGATATGGGTTATTTCAAGATATTAACTACTATAATATATCAGCAGATAAAGTGTACTACACAATTATTTTTCAATGTTTTTCAAATTTATGCTACTGTGTATGTAGGAGTGTGACTTCTGAACCATCGGACTGTTTTGTTTATTCTTGATAAAATCTCTCTTTTTTTTTTTTTTTTGGTGTTTGGGACACACCAGGTGACGCTCAGGGGTTACTCCTAGCTATGTGCTCAGAAAGCGCTCCTGAGGGACCATATGGGATGCAGGGGGATCAAACCACAAACCGTCCTAGGCTAGCGTGGGCATGGCAGAGAGGTGCCTTACCCCTTGCGCCACCACTCTGTCCCCCCCTTTTTGTTGTTTTCTGTATTTTTTTTTTATCTAAAAACTACTACCATCACTTAATTTTGATATTTTTCATAAGGGCCTCTTATAGCTATATGGAAAGAGCTTTTCTTTTGCATTTTTGATAATAAGTGATAATGAGCATTTTTCATGTGCCTGTAGTCATCTACATGCCTTCTTTAGTGACGTGTAAATAAGCCGTTATTTAAAGACATTAATCCTAGGAAGTAATTTTTCTAGGAAAGAAATGTCCTGGCTTCATTATCACCATTTTTATCACTATTTTTAACCCCTTGTTGTAAATATGGGAAAGAAATAGAACTAATTCTTTCAGATCCTTTTGCATACAGAAACTTCTAAGCCATCCTCATTTCAGTATAATCCTAGACAATGACAATGCAAAGCTCAATTACAAAGATCTAGCCATTTTTGCTAACTCAGAACCTCTCTGATAGGCAGACTAATCATGACTTGATACCTTCTCTTACTCAACCCTTCTTCCTATTTTTTCTTTCATTAAAATCTGTCTCTAAAGGAAATGTCATGACTATGCACCTAAAAAAGCACAGGATATTGTGCTTTTTGGTAGAATGGATTGTTGTTATCAGAATAATTTGATGCTGTTTAGAAAATAATTAAAAGTCAGGGGTGCAACCAAATATGTCATTGATAGAATAGGTCTTCTCCTTTATGTGAGCAGATGTGAAGTAAGACACAACTTGGGATATCAATTGCAGGCATTGATCTTCCATGATCTGCCAGATGTATAGAGCCTATGCCACAATAGTGCTCCAAGACCCCACTAGCATGTATCAGCAGTGTCTGAGACAACAGGACCTGCTGGTAGTGTTGGGTATTCTTTTAAATATTTCTTGGTCAAGGACACTAGAAAATAAGCCACATCAAGGATGATTTCTTAGAGTTGGAGTGTTCTCTTTGGAGATGGGATTAGCATCATGCTAAGGATACATGTTGTAAGGATGACATCCAGAAGTTGTAGTAAACATAGCCATAATGGCCAAAATTCCAATTCCTGTTTTTCTACAAATGACTAGAAATATGATGAAAGTACTCAGAAATATGGATATTGCTAGAGTGATCATACATTTTTTTTGTTTTTTCGGGCCACTCCCATTTGATGCTCAGGGGTTACTCCTGGCTAAGTACTCAGAAATTGCCCCTGGTTTGGGGGAATCATATGGGACGCCAGGGATCGAACCTCATCATTCCTTGGCTAGCGCTTGCAAGGAAGACACCTTACCTCTAGTGCCACCTTGCCGGCCCCAGTGATCATACTTTTTAAGGCAAAAATATATTCTATATTTTGCTTTTTTTCTCATAGAAAGGCTCAGAGAATACAAGCAGTTCTAAGACTAAAGAGTTATCTACTAAGGTTGCTGAGTATCCTTAAGAGTATACAGGGTCTATCTGGTGAGGGTCAAAAGCATGATGGTTAACTCCTAGGGATACACCGTAGGAACACAAAACAATACAAAAATTCCTTCCTCATACCTATATTCATTGCAGTGCTATTTACAATAGCCAGAATCTGGGAAAAACATTCAATAGGTGAATGGCTAAAGAAACTGTGGTACATATACACAATGAAATATTATGTAGCAGTCAGGAAAGATGACGTCATGAAACTTTCCTATGCATGAATGGACATGGAAATTTGCTGAATGAAATAAGTCAAAGGGAGAGATACAGACACAGAATAGTCTCATTTGTCTATGGGTTTTGAGAAAAATAAAAGACATTATTGTAATAATGCCCAAAGTCAATAAAGATGAGGGCTGGAAGGAACGGCTCATGATATGAAACTTACCACAAACAGTGGTGAGTGCAGTTAGAAAAATGACTACAAAAAGAAAAAAGAAAAATAACTACACTAACAACTACCATGGCAATGTTAATGAGTGAGAGAAGTAGAATTCAAGTAGTCTTGAATATAGGCAGGTAGTGAAGGAGGCCGAAGGGGGCAATGGTGGTGGGAATGTTGCACTGGTGAAGGGAGATGTGCGTTTTATGACTGAAACCCAACTAAAATCATGTTTGTAATCATAGTGCTTAAATAAATATTTTTTAAAAAATAAAAGTATGATTGCTAGAGAAACTTTAAAGAACTTGAATAATTAATGTGAACAAATATTCTGGGATTTGTGGCAATAAAACTAGGTTGTGGTTTTAAAATACCATGTGAGTGTATGTATAGGAACTTATATTTATACATGCATATGTCAGATGTCTTACAACAGCTCATCATGTTAGGTATTTTTATTTGATTGTATAAAATATTATAATGATGCAATTGATCAAAATTACCTTAAGGTTTTCTCACAGAAATTTGAGTTGGGTTTCAAATCTCATTCAACAAGTTTCAGAGCTGCACTGAAGTGATTCTGCTTTCTTGGGCATTGCCTCCATCTTTGTTCATCTCTGTATGGGAATTGAAACTAGAGCATTATCTTACTGTATATCAACTGAAAAGGCATAAGCAATTCACTATTTTATTCACTCTATATGTCTCTGAAGAACCACAAAAGCACTGCTGGCATTGGTTCTGGGATTTGAAATAAAGCTTAATGAGTAGAAAATTTTAAGATGCAAGTCTACAAATCTATGAGACTTAACTAAATTTTAATTTTGCACTCTGATGGAGAAATAACCATTAGCTGGCAAAATTCTAATTTCAACTGACTCTCATTGCATCCATTCTTGGCACACTGTGTATTCCCTCAAATTCTAACCTGTGGAACTATATAAGAGAAAGAATAATAATAAAAATAAAATAATAACAACAAGAAAGTAACAATAACAACAAAAAATAAAAAGGAAGAAAAAGAGAAATTAAGAAAAGAAAAAGGAGTAATTATTGGATAGCACCATTGTCAAATTAATAGAGTTAAGGAACTAATAGCAACTATATTAGGTTTTTGAGCAACAGTCACAAGAAATTTATGGGGATAAAAACCAAAGCAAGTAGATTTTTCTTCTGTAACTCTCTATTTTAGAACAGCACAGATGGTTCAATGAGGAAAATCAGAGACTGCATTTTTCAACCTTGGGGACTTTTAAATTGCATGAATAAAGAAATACTAAGTTTTATGGGTATGGTAGGATAACAAGGCAGTTCCTTGACCTCTGAAGTCTTTTCTTGCTGTGATTAGGGGCCAGTAATCTAGAAATAGTGATGGAAGTCCACTCCCTTGCAAACCCACCAGGTTTTATTCCTGTAAAGATGTGACTAGACTCATACTTCAGGTGGGTTTTAGTGGAATACAATCTGCATAACTATGTTGGACACATTACCAAGGTCTGGGTCTCTCCCTTAGCATTTTATGATCATTAGGAAAATAATCAGAAAGCCCTTTTAAGAAAGCTCATATAGAACTTTAAAAATTGATCTCCAATTGCGATTGCATCTTGGTCTGAAAAAACAAGGTCATTTTTCCTTGACTTTTCTTAATGCAAGTCTGGCTTCCTTTGGCATCAAGGACTCTTGAGTGTGAAAATAAAATGAGAGCTTGTCATTATCATGGTGTCCCAGAAATTGACCTTTTCTCATATGACTTGTTCTCACTGGGTTGTATAAATCATAAAGGACATGAAGTGGAATCACTCCTAAGAATCCTCCCCCTAGGTTTTCCCAGTAAGTTATCTAGCCCTCCATGGATCTGACAACCAGACCAGAGCTCTCTGCCTTCCACAGAGATGTTGATGATAGTAATCACATTCATCTGGTTTCCGGAGATTAAGTGTGACCACTTGGCTTCTGTCACTGCAGGAACTTCCCTTGTCCTTTCAAATCAAGAAGTCATTTCGAAGTTAGCCTCTCCCTGCTTCAGTTTTAGCCCACACACTAAGAGAGAATTATTGAGAGCAGCCACTCTGGCCTGGAGCAAGGGAGGAGGAAATCTCACCATCAAACCTACTCCAACTTATTTTTTATCTTTACACTTTTGTTTACTCTATTATCCACCCCAACTTCTGCCCTCTCAGTTTGATTTTGCAATAGTCACCTGAGACTGTGTTTCAGTCACTCAACCCAACAATTATCTTGGCTTCCAGATGATAATGTTATACTAAAGCCCAATCTTCTGCCTTGTGTAAATAAAGATTCAGTCCTGTGTCAAATAATCATTTTCCTTTTTGTTAGCAATTAGATATCACCCCAGCTTTTTCCTGCTATAAACCAGAAAAGCCCTCCCATTCTTTTGGTGGCTTCAGTTATATTCTAGTGGTCTTGACTGTGTCTCCCTCTACCAACTTGATGGGGTCTTAGGTAGATTTAGAGACAGTATAAGGCAGTGAGTTTGGAGTTTAGAGTCTCAGTGTAAGGAATTTTCTTGACTCTGTGATATTCTGAGTCTTCAAAAAGCAGGAATAAGGGATTATATGTGTGAGGGAAGAAAAAGAGAGAAACATAGAGAGAGCATGATATAGGAAGATTCACTGGACTCTGTCAGATTCTCAGTCATCCTACTAAGTCATCCTACCCCATTCCCCTCCAAGAGTGGCCTTATTATCTCTCATTATCAGAACTGCCCAAAAGATTTCTGCTAAGGTTGTAAAATACTAGTGTGTAAGTTCACAGACTGAAGAAACATCAAGTGCTTTTGCTTTTTATTTCTTTTAGCTCTGCAAGTGAAAAGATGACAGATTCATTTAGCAGATCTGAGACCTCGTCTACACCTTGAGCCAAGAAGTTTAAAAAACAGAGCTCATCATCTTCTTTCTTTAACCTTTCATTTTTCCAGGGTCACTAGAAACAGGGCATGAGTGATGATCTCTGATCGTGCAATTCAGCCCTTCCAATGCTGCCTTTGATGGATCTGCCTCTGAAGGCATTTGATGTAGCTGTTTATCGTGTACCGCAGACCGAGTTTTATATCTGGATACTAGACAAGCGTCACTGCCTTCAACCCCAGGTGGCCTTTTTTATTTTTTGGTAGGAAACCATTTATTCCCCAAATAAAGTTCAGAATAAAGGCCAGAATCTTGGATAAAAGCAATTGAGCCTAAATTAGACAATGTTGGCTGCAAAAATGCAGACAAGCATAAAATGTTCTTCTAGGGCATAACTGGTTCCCATTAAATTCAAAGCTCCACCTCCAGGTCCTTGATGATTGCTATGACCACAGCTCTGTAAATATCCCAACCATGTCCTAAATACATGTGTATGGATCTGATAGAAGTGAATCCGTACTAAAGGAAAAAACTGGCCAGTCTCTTACTCTGGGTTGTCCAGGAGATCCACTGATTCGAAATTCACTATCTTTATCTCACTTTTTGTGACCAACCCCACAGAATCCACCTCACAAATAATTTTGAGAGAAATCACCTGAATCTTGTAAGTAACTCCCAGTTCTGTGCAGTGTTGAGGGAAGGAATGACTGTAACTATTCCTAATATAGGTTTCTGTCTCTATAAAAATATATTTATTGGGCTTGAGCAGATAGAGTGCTGGTTTTGCACACAAAAGACCCAGGCTCGATCCCCAGAGTCACCGATGGTCCCTTGAGCGCTGGCAGGAATGAACCCTAAACACCACTGAATGGTGCCTTAATACCTACATAAACTACTTGGAAGGTAGTTTAGTGGCTTTGGGTATTGTCTGCTGAAAGTAAAGCGGGAGATGATGAGTTCAGACCTTATTGCCACACTGTGTAGTGATGATCCTGACAATTCTGTTATTAAGGATCCCCTAGAACCGTGGTCTGCACCCTTTTTTATTTTCAACTGAGCCAAATATTGCCAAAACCACCATTGAAATTTATTTTGAAAGCCACATTTTTTTGTTTGTTTTTTGTTTTTGGCAGTGTTCAGGCTCTATGCTCAGATATCACTCCTGGCAGGCTCAGGGTACCATATGAGATGCTGGCATTAAAACCACCGACCTTCTGCAGAGAGGCAAAAGC
>PVKC010048260.1:0-10931 GCA_004027635.1 Crocidura indochinensis | reverse complement strand
AGGGAAGGAGGGGGAGGAGGAGGAAGCCACAGACACACAAAGCTCTCCCTGGCCTCACCCCGAGGGATTAGCTTGAATGGTGGTAGGAAAGCAGGTGGGAGTCTATTTTAATTCTCCTAGAATTACTTGGAAGGGAGAAGGTTATTTGGAAGTTCTGAGAGGTAAAAGGGATTCATTGGCCCCCAAATAAAAGGATCAGTAGGCGTCTGGCCTTTCCTTTTTCCTCTCCTGAGGAGAACCAAGGGCAAACCCTCCTAAGTGACTATCCCACGGTGCAGCTGCACTTAGAAAGAAAATAGAGCTGCCGAGGCCAGGCCCACAGAAGGAGCTTGTTCCAGCCTCACCGCTGACACTCTGACCCCCACAGTCCAGCCTCTGGCTTCCTGCTCAAGCAGAGGCACATGTTACATAAATGCTCCTTGAACTCATCCTTAGTTCATTAGTTCTCCCACTAACTTGCTTGTGACCTATGCAAATCACTGACCTCTTGAACTGCAGTTTGTTCACCTGTAAAGGGGGATAAAAGCTGAGATGGCGGAACCATTTCTGGAATCCTGCTGCACCCAGGATGGGTCCGCTGAATAAACATGACTCAAAGGCACCCACCACCTTGCCCCTCAGTCACTGAACTGTTCCATCTCTCTGGCCTTGCTCTAATGCTGCTAGAGAGGGAGATTTAAACCCAGAGAGATCATTCTTAGTTTTCACTATTATGATTGCTGTGATTTTAAGCCTCAGCAATAAAGTGGATGCCCACCAATACTGCTGGATCTTCCACTTCTTTCAAATTTGCCAAGATTGATTTCCCTCGGAGAGACAGTGGGGTGTGATGGTGAAGGATAAGAGCCCAGGAGACTGGTTGCCTCCTGTAAAGCCCGACTCAGCCACTTGCATGGAGCCTGAGCAAGCTCCTTAACCTTTCTGTGCCTCATTTTCTGGTCTATAAGGTAAAGGAAATGTTGTATCAGACGCTCACAGCCTGAGGGCTTAGAATGGCCCTCGGAACAGAGTTACTGCATGCCTGATAATGTTCAAGTATTATTCCTGTGGCACAGAATGCCTTTATATACTTCTCAAAGGATGAGCTCCGAGACATGTTTTGGATCTTCAATCTTTGTTGGAAGCATGTAATCTCCTAAATTCTGAAGCATACTCACCAGGAAGATCTATGAGGTAGAAGAGTGTTGAGGGCCGGTGTGCATTACTAGTTTATAGAAAACTCTAGAGTTAACAGAGAGGTGTTCACCTCTTTCAGTTTCCTTTGTACCTGAAAATGTATTTGATGAGCTGGGAGGTGGCTCAAGGGATTGGAGCACAGGCTTTGTATGAGGGAGCCCGGGGTTTCATCCTTAGTACTGCCTGGTCCCCTAGCACTGTGTGTGCTAGGAGCAGACCCCAAGCGAGTGCCATCAGGTCTGAACATAAAATGAAAAAGAAAGTCTATTTGAAATGCATATGCCCTTCTCTCCCATTAGTTAGCAGGTAATTATTATTCCTTTCCACAGAGACCTGCAGGCAACCTTGCAGGAAAGAATCCTTGGCAAGGCTGTGGGACTGTGGGAAGGCCCGCCAGTCAGCCTCTGCCCCTCCTGAGCTGTAAAACTGAGTGGTAATGGGGCCTGAGTGATAGCACAGTGGTAGGACAGTAGGGCATTTACCTTGTCGACCTGAGACAGACCAGGTTTGATTCCTGGCATCCCATATGGTCCCCACAGCCTGCCATGAGGAAATTTCTGAGTGCAGAGCCAGGACTAACCCTGAGCACTGTCAGGTGTGGCTCCAAAACCAAACAAAATCAAAACAAAAACAAAACAAAACAAAACAAAATGGGTGGCAATACCTGGAGGGAGCTGGGACTTTTCCTTTTTTTTTTTTTTTTTTTTTTTTTTGCTTTTGGGCCACATCTGGTGGCAGCTGCGCTCAGGGGTTATTCCTGGCTCTGCATTCAGAAATTGCTACTGACAGGCTAGGGGGAACCACATGGGATGCTGGGAATTGAACCCAGATCAATCCCATGTTGCCTGCGTGCAAGGCAAACACCCTATTGCTCCACTTGTGATACTGGCTTTCCTTCTTACTAGGCTAGAGGTAATCAATAGAGCTTAGGGTTCTGCTCCCCAACCGTTAGAAAAAAGGGCTTAATCTCACCAGGGAACTTCCAGTGGCCTGCCCAGAGTCCCTGGCCCTGGAGAACACAGCCTGAATGTGCTATCTGAAGGAAGAAGATATTTTGATTCTTTCTCATTCTCCAAGGAGAATATCATATCTCTCTGGAGAGATAGCACAGTGGTAGGGCGTTTGCCTTGCCTTGCAAGTGGCTGACGGAGAACCAACTGTGGTTCAAATTCAGGTATCCCATATGGTCCCCTGTGCTTGCCAAGAGCGATTTCTGAGCAGAGAGCCAGGAGTAACCCCTGCGTCCTGCCGGGTGTGGCCCAATCCCCTTCCCCCGAAAAAAAAACCCTCAAAAATCTGGTTTGAAGACAGCTCCATTCATGACTTCAGAGGCTAGATGCAATGCAATTATATAGGCTCTACACTGGGCCCCTCCGGGACCTGTGGCTTCCAGAGCTCCTCCTAGGAAGGTCCCCAGGCAGAGGAGGTGGTCAGTCACTGTCCAGGATTTTATGACAAACTAGCCTAGGGCTGTTGTAGGTTCTGGGACATATTCATGAATAAGACCACAAATCCATACCCTCCTGGAGTTCCTTCCAGGTGGAGAGAGAAGGACAATAAACAGAGAGAAGAATAAAAAGAGAGGCTGGGACTATATTGAGGACTTTGAGGAAAATAAACCAGGAGAATGCAGTGAAGTGAGACAGGGGAGGGTGTGAGAGCGCTTTCTGGGTCTTGTCAAGAGTGGATAGATTCTGCTGAACGAACAACCTGATGTAACAGGCCTCCAATCCCTTCTCAGCCTTAGAAATACTTGCTGCAAACATAAGCATGGCATCATTAATGATCAGCCGGGACGAGCTGCCACTTGCCCTATTCAAAATGGGTTGCAAGAATCAGCTCATCTAATTTCTCCAAGAGCCTTAAACCTCGAGGAGGGTTTATTATGTTCATTTTTCAGATGAGAAAACTGAGGCACAGGGAGGATAAGCAATACCCCTAACATGGCACAACTCATAGTGGGTGAAACTGGGCTCAGAGGGTCCGGCTGAATTTGTGAATATGGTTGCTCTGGAGCTACTGGACAAGTATTGGAACCGACACTGGAATAGTCATGCACCATTAAATATTCTCCATTCAATTTGGCCCATTTTCAGCATGCATTTGGTAATTTGTAGGTTTTATTTTATTTTAATGAAAAGGGGGGCCCGGGAGATAGCATGGAGGTAAGGCGTTTGCCTTTCATGCAAAAGGTCATCGGTTCGAATCCCGATGCCCTATATGGTCCCCCGTGCCTGCCAGGAGCAATTTCTGAGCATGGAGCCAGGAGTGACCCCTGAGCACTGCCGGGTGTGACCCAAAAACCAAAAAAAAAAAAAAAAAAGAATATTTTAATGAAAAGGGTATCCTCTGGGAACCAGGAGGCTGGGGGTTCATGGAAGCTTGTAGATTCTAGGTAGGAGCAGAGAAATTGCAAAGTTGTGGGGGGATAAGAAAGCAGCAACAGCTCCGAGATACTCTGACCCTTATTGTGCCGCTTGAGAAAGTGTCTCCAGCCTCCCACACCCTTTGAAGAGCGTGTGGGATTCTGTCAAGTCTCAAAGTGCAGCGCTGAAACCCAGATTTGGACTATTTATCCAGGGACACCCCGACTCTGTAGGCAGCAAACATGCCCATTTGTAACTATTTGCAAAGACGGTGAGCATCAAACATGGACCTGCTGTAAACAAATTAAAAAGTAATAAAGTGGCCCCATCTGCATCCGAGAGCTGAGTGCTTCCATTTTAATGAAGTTCGCTACAGCAGAGCTGTCTTGATGGCTTGTCACACATGCTGAAGCCCATGGCTGAACACGGAAATAGGCCGTCTTCTCCTCCTGCCTCGGTCCTCTGCTGAGTCGGAAGCACCGGCTGTGGTGGCTGTGGCTGCTGAGGGGCGCCTGGCCTTGACTCTCTTCTCTGCTGAGGATGCCTGACAGGAGCTCATGGCTGTGTATGAAACACTAAGGACAGACCAGGAAGGCTCATCTGGTCCCTTGCTCAACCATGGAGGTAAGAATATCCCATGAGGGGCCCGGGAGATAGCATGGAGGTAGGGCGTTTGCCTTTCATGCAAAAAGGTCATCGGTTCGAATCCCGGCGCCCCATATGGTCCCTCGTGCCTGCCAGGAGCAATTTCTGAGCATGGAGCCAGGAGTAACCCCTGAGCACTGCCGGGTGTGACCCAAAAACCAAAAAAAAAAAAAAAAAGAATATCCCATGAGCCTTCACCCTCCCTTAGGGCTCAGGAAAATGTCTGTTGCTCCTCCACACCCACACTCTGTCATCCACCTCAGGGAGCAGACTTTTGTGGAACCCACCTCCAGGGACCTCCTTCAGTTAGGATTGCCCTGTGGGGTCTGCTAGAAGAGAAAAGAAGGAGGAGGTGGTGGGATTTTTTCTAGGGTGATGATGGTGATTCTTACTTAGTGCTCACCATGCCTATGGGGATCCCTCTTTTCCCACAGGGCTCTCTGTGTGTGGGTTCTCGGATTCCCTGAAGGCGGACTCTTTTTGCTCCTCTCAGCTCCCCTTGTGGCCAGCCCAGCTACCACCCCTTGTAGCTTTGCTCCAAGGAAAGTTGGAATAAAGAAAGTTTGGTAAACCCTCTTCTTCACTCTGATGCATACAGAGTCTGAGTTAAGCCTTTACAGAAATGTTCTTCATTTTCTTCAAAACTATCTTGAAGTTAGTTTGGGGCCAGAGTGATTGTACAGTAGGTAAGGCACACCGCTTGTGTATGCCAGGTTTGATCTCCAGCATCCCATCTCTGAACCTTGTCAGGAGTCATCCCTGAGCACAGATCCAAAAGTATTCCCTGAGCAATGCTGGATATGGCTCCAAAATGAAAGCAAGCAAACAAAGAATGCCCTGCCAGAAGGTCACTGCCTATTTATTTATTTCATTTTGGGGGGCCACACCCTGTGGCCTGAGATTCAGGATTATTTCTGACTTGGTGTTTGGGGGGACCATTTGGTGGAGAATCAAATCTAGGCTTCTCATGTGCAAATAATATATATGCCCAGCTCCTTAAACTATCTCCCTGGCCTACTACAGAAATGTTAACAGCCCTATTTATAGACAAGAAAACAAGTTGAAAGTCTCCAGGTCCACTTACATCCTGGAGCAGCATGAATCCAAACTTTCACCACTGTTCCTAAGAGACAATAATTGGCTGCCTCTCAGGGGCCAGGCACAGGGTGAGAGTTTCGAGATAAACAATTCCCTTAGCTGCTGAAGGACTTTGGTTCTCCTCCATGTGCTGTGTTAGCATCACACCAGGAATTAGACAGAATCAATGTCCTGTCACCCTACTCTTGGCCTGTTCAAAGTCTAGGTGTGGACCACATGTTTGGAATTTTAGGAAACTTTTATGAGCAAGAAGTTGAGGCCTGATGATCTGGCTCAAGTGGCCTTGAGGGACCCCAGTGGTGGAAGGAACCTGCGGCAGGTGGGCACACAAGAGCAGCCTTGGATCTAGACAGATAAAAGCTGCAGCGATGATTCATCCAAAGCTGTGGGAACATTCCTGGAGCTTCTCAATTCTTCATTCTACAACACTATCTGGGGAGTAGATTGTGACATCGTTAGTGAGCAGCGTGTTCTGGCTTCCACTTCCAAGAGGCATTCCTCTGGAACTCTACAGAGACTTGGGGGTGGTGGTGAGGATACCTGACCTGTCCCATCAACCTCTACCATTGAAATAGTCACTTCATGGTTCCACACATCTTACCACTTCCCACCCAGACCTAGAATCTGTGATCTTGGTACCACTCAGGCAGACAGGATGGAGGATAATTTTCAGTCAATGTTGCCCTATCATTGTCTCATTGGGACTCCCACAAGGCTAGAGTTTATTTGTAGGAGATGAAGTAGGCGATATCCAGGACAAGACACATCTCTGTCCTCATGGAATGCCGGTCTGAATTCTATTTTTAGGGATCTTCTGGTCCAGTGTTGTAGACCCTGACTACTAGTAAGCCTCAGGATAAGTGGGTAAAGAAGTGACCATTTCCTGAGAGGGGCTGGTAGTCAGAGAAGGAAGGAGACCATTTTCTAAGTCTGGTTAGGACAAGCTGCCCTGTATCAGATTCTGTGAGAGCTTCTCCTAGAGTCTTCAGGGACTCTTGGTTCCTGCACCACCCACTTGCCACATAGCAGTCTTCAGAATCACCAGTCTCAGGTGTACTCTCCCAAGGGCAAACCCTTAAAGATCTGAAGGTCTACTCAGACCAGTTCTATGAGAGTAACTCCTGAAAACAAATAAGTTCTTCCCTGCTTGTCTTTCTCTGAGGAGCAGAGCAGAAAGGGAAGAAGAAAGGAGAGAAAGGCAAATCCAGGCCGTAGCCTCAGTAGTGACTTCCAGTCCCCATCCCAGCTGACTCTCTACTTAGATATCACTCTGGAAGGACTCCCCTCCATCTCTTATCTTCTCCCATTCTTATAACCTTCCCCCACCAGACCTCTCCATTTTCCAGGCTTGGATCAACTTATTCCTTCACCCAACTAGACTTCCTAGTGTCTACATGGCACTAGCTGGGTTGATAACCATAATGGAGTTTTGTGACATGCCAAGATTGTTTGAAATCTTGATCTCTATCATTAGTTTATCTCACAGTAGCCCTGGGAGTTTGGCTCTAGGGTCATCTCTATTTTCTAGATGAGGAAACAGGCCTCAAGAGGCTGAGCCAGTTGTCCAAGGTGGCAGAGCTCATTGGCAATGTCTGGGGTAGAGCTGCTGCTCCTGCACGGCTGTCTAGAGCTGGCAACCCTGTGCAGATGGCAGTACTGTGTGCAAGCAGGAAACTAAGTGGGCCTCCAAGAGGTCAGCCTCCTGGAGGCCAAGGTGAGTCAAGCTTCTCTCACTGTGGTTCAGAGAGAGTTAGGAGGATGGCAGTGCGCCCTCCTTAGGCAGCTTCTGGGTAGTCCCTCCTCGGTGTCACATGGCTAGGTCTGTGAGGCGCTAGTTCAGCTCCTTACCAGGGCTCCATTATTAATCAACCCCACCCTGCCCCCAGTTAGGGTGTTGCTTTAGTTTATTTATTTCTTTTGGCTGCACCCAACATTGCTTGAAGTAACTTCCAGTGGTGCTCTGGGACCAGGTCTCAGTTATCTCTCAGGCTCATTTTATGTTCAGAAACACTGAGTCACTTGCCCAGGTCACATAACCTTTGCTAATGGTAGAACCAGGGTCCTTGAACTTGACACTTGACTTTGTCACTTGTTCTAAAACCTCTTCAAATCAACATTAACTTCCTGTGCTATCTGCTCCCCAGCAGATAACAATAGTTTTGTGTTAACAAAACTATAGCTGGAACTCTGTCTCTAAGTCTGATCCTTTTTGCCCAGTCCTCCATCTTGGTCTCCTAAGGGATTGATCATCTCAGAGGCCCACAACCTGGCTTTGCAGGGTCTAGTTACAGTTATATTGGTTTAGAGCTTGGACCATGGATCAATCCCAGGTTATCTGTTAACTTAATTAACTTTTTTTTTTTTTGACTTACCACTCAGACTGCATCCTCTCCCTCTACACCTTCCAAAGGAAGGGGAGAATGATCATCAATGGCAAGAGGCAGCCTCAGAAGTGACACCTAGAGCCAGCTTTACACTCAGGAGAGGACGCTCTGACTCCTCCTCGTGGGTTCGGGTGCTCTACATGATCAGAGAAACTTCTCTAATAACATATTATAGAAATGATCCCAGAAAGTATAGTCTTTTTTTTTTTTTTTGGTTTTTGGGCCACACCCAGTGACGCTCAGGGGTTACTCCTGGCTATGTGCTCAGAAGTCGCCCCTGGCCTGGGGGACCATATGGGGCATGGGGGAATCGAACCGCGGTCTGTCCAAGGCTAGTGCAGTAAGGCAGGCACCTTACCTCCAGCGCCACTGCCCGGCCCCTGAAAGTATAGTCTTAATTAACTTAATTTCTAAGTTATCTTTCCAGACTAGGAACCTAGATCTTTTTTTTCTTTTGGGCTATACCCAATGGTGCTCAGGGGTAATTCCTGGATCAGCACTCAGGAAGTACTCTTAGCAGGCTTGGGGGATCATGTGAGATGCCAAGGATGAAGGCCCATTGACCATTTGTAAGACTAGTGCCCTATCTACTGTATTACCACTGGCCCCAAAACCTCAGTTTTTAAATTAGCTCTTCAGATAGATCTGATGTTTACTGAAGTCTTTCTGTTACTGTTCCCATTTCACAAATGATGATGTTGATGCTCAGAGAAGCCAAGAGACTTGACCCATAGTCAGTAAATGACAGAATTTGAATTCGAGGTTCATTTAAGGAAAAACGAAAGAGGCAAGACTGGAGGACTGCAAAGGACAGGAAACCACCCTCCCCAGTTTATGCTTATGGGACCGGAAGTGTTGCCTCCCTGCTGAGCAGGACCCACCTGTGAACCAGGAGAGCACAGTGAGGCGAGTTTGCCTCCTGTCAGCAGCCTTTTTGTGGAGAATAATAAACCTGCCTCCTTATCCCCTCCGAAGAGGCTGTTTGGTTCCTCCTCGGTTCTCTGAGCACCACAGCACCAATAAGCCTCATTTTTATAGCCAACAGCAGACACATTGAGCTGGTTAGGGATGTTCCCTCGCCTGGTGTTTGCCCAGCATCTAAGAGGAGGCCTGGGCCCCATTCCCACGCCTCCATGGCAGAGCTGAGTGGCTTCACTCGTCTTTAATAGTTTCACTCCGGGAAACAAGTCCCCTAATCTCTTTTCCAATCTTTGGTTACAACACTTTATTAATTCCATAACCATATGGTGCATAAAAGGTCTCCTGGTAGCTGGGAGCTGTGGCTATGATGAGAGGGGAATCGGCAGGGTGACAGAAGGCCTGGGGCCCTGAGCCTATGTGAGGGACAGCTTCACGCTTTCCTGTGCTGGGGTCACTGTGGCTTCAGGCTCTGTGGGCCTCAGGTGCCCCAAGTCCAATTTGGGAATAATGGAGACCCGAGGAGAGGTCAGTGTAAGTCTGGGGATACACTCCCTCTCACTGCCCAAATGCTGAACTTCAGCAGTGTGGCACCGCTGTCCGTGACCCTGTGCCACTCCAGCAACTCTAGTTGATCACTGGCAAGCACCAATTACCAGTGGGTGAATCCAGTCACTACAATCTCCAAAACACTAATGAAGGAATCAATTGGGAATTGCAGGACCTATCTCTCAGAGTTGTCACCAGAAACAAGCAGGTCATCCGAGCCCCTAGACAAAACAGGGTCTCTGCTCAGTGATGCTGGGGTGACAACTCATGAAAACCTGGGCACTGGCCTGCCATGCTCAGGTCACAAAGCTGACTTTGTCTCTGAAACATAGTCTTTCCCCCCAACATTTTTTGTTGGTGGTGGGTTTTTTGTTTTGTTTTGTTTTGGGAACACATATGACTGTGCTCAGAGTTTACTCCTGATTCTGCTTGCATTACTAGAGGGTTTGAGGGACCATATGGGGTGCCTGGGATTAAACCCATATCAGCTGTGTGCAAGTCAGGCATACTACCTGCTGTACTATTTCTCTGACCACCACAAACTGTATTTTTGGTTACTCAGGGCTTACTCCTGACTATTCAGTAGTTGCTTGGGTGATTGTCAGGACTCAAACCCATGACCTTTCACATGCAAAGCATGCACTTATCCCTTTAATCTATGTCCACCACTGAACCCTTTCCACACACATGGTGCTCTGGACTCCAATTCAAGCCTGTGGGGAAGGAAAATCGGAGAGTGCCACCACCTCCCATCACAGCCCCTGCTTCTCTGCAGGCACAAATCACAGAGCTGCCCTTTTCAAACTTTTTCTTTGTCCTGTGCAGGAGGACTTGAGTGCACTTGACAAAGATGTCCTTGATGATGATCAAGGACATCTACTGGTTCTTTGTTTTGAGGGGTAGAGGCTAGATATATATCACAGACTTTGGGGAAAGGGAACTGAGGATGGCACTCAGGGCTTCACATGCAATGTGAAAGACAACTTCAAATGCTGTCCCAATTGAGCCACAACCTGGCTCTCTAAACCATAGATTTTAGGTTTGACCCACCCCCAGCAGTGCTCATGGCTTACTCTTGGCTTTGGCTGTGACTCAGAAGACTATATGGACTGCTGGGGATTGAACTTGGGATCATGCAAGACAAATGCCTTGTCCACTGTACTATCTCTCCAGCTCATAAATCTCATAAATCATATCTCATAAATCACAGAGATTTTAAATGGTAGAAGGGACCCTAGAGCTAAACCACATTGAAGCAGGTGGTTTTGAAGCCGTGTGTTATTGGGCTCGTCTTAGTTTTTTTTAATTCACGTTGAAATGTGTGCAGCTGCATTGACTGAGTTGGCCGCAGGCTGCTCCTCCCCAGGTCAGTGAGCAGGCATTAGACACTCCATCTTACTCTCCATGCATATATGTTTTATAACATCTCACTCCCCTCGGCCTCCGTCTTGTTGGTTTCTTAGCACAAAGGAGAGTTTTCACACATTGTGTGCTTAATGCTAAACCCAGAGTCAGTCACAGATGAATGAGAGAGAATAATTCCTGGGTGCTCCAGAGAGAGATTTCTGCAGGCTGCCACGTAGGATCCTGGAGACAGATTTTTTTTTTATTTCAACTATTTTTCCAGAAGCAGTCCCCCCATTATGAAACCTCTTATACAGTCAGACAGCACATGCCCGAACACCTTCTTATCATTCACTGCCCTTTATTCACTGTCTAAAACCCTGATCCCAGCCTAAGAGTAAGATACAATTGGACAAGTTTGTTATCTTCTTAGCTTTCTTTTTTTTTTTTT
>PVKC010048259.1:0-10914 GCA_004027635.1 Crocidura indochinensis | reverse complement strand
TTCGAAGTCTCTAAATTTATCTGCAGACAGATAATCATGCCGGCAGTGGTGCTGACCATTAAGTCTGCAGTGTTTCTCAGATCCACAAAGAATGACTCAGAAAAGTTATTCCAAGTCATTCTGAAATTCTACTGTCTGCACCCAAGTCCTTCTAGTTTCTAATTCAAATGGACTTGGCTGTCAGCTGAAGAAAATATATATATACCCCAGTCTGCTCAGAAAAGGCACAATGAACACTGAGAAAGACTCAGAGATGAGAAGGAAGTTTCATGTTTCACGTGTCCCTTCATTGTGACACAGTGTTCTGGATGCTGCCTAAGGAACAAGTGAAAGCAACACTTTGCCAGCCGATTCTTCCCAGAGAAACCTGGGTCTTTCCCTCGCAAAATGTGAGTTCATTCTGGCCACAAATGAGGAGATGCTCAGTGGGCCTAGTACCACTTTGCTTGCAGGAGCCCTGGGTTCACTGCTGGGGAGACCCCTCAGCACTTACCCGGAGACCACAGGATCGACTCATTCCAAAGCAAAACAAGGTACTACACATGGGACACAGGAGGAGCTTGCTCTATTTTGCTGGTTCATTTCCATAGGCCTGGCAGGTCGGTTGCTCAGGTCAATGGCACTAGGGGCATCAGCATCATGCCAGGGGTTGGTGTGCGGTGCTGGGATTGAACCTGGCACTTCATTCATGCAAAACCCATGCTCCAGTCATCTGAGATGTCTCCCTGACTTTGTGGGTTTTCAGCACAGGGCGCAGCTTGGCTGGGTTCAGAGAGGGGCCACATTGGGGCCCCTGGACATGACTCTCCACACTACTTCCGAGGGGACAGCCTCTGTCCTGTCTCACCTGCCACTAGCACCCACTCCTGGGCGACTGGCCCATCTCACCCTCTTGGCCCGACCGCAACTGGAGTTCTGGACTAGCGTGCAGGATCTAGCCTTTGACCTCCCAGCACCCGTGCCACCCTCCCTTGGTTGATGTGGCGCGACACGGGCCATGTGGGCATCACACGCTCCATCCTGCCTGCTCTCCACCAAGGCCCTGTCCTTCCCAGACCTACTATCTCGCTCCCTCACAAGCTCTCTAGGCTCTGCAGACTCCTGCCCCTTGGCCCTTCTTCATTCTGCCAGCAGATGGCAGCCCAGCCCGTCCTCCCCTGGGATCCAGGAGCATTTGTGCTGGATGTCCCCAAAAGCCACGGTCTCTCAGACAGTGCTCCTCGGTCTCTTCTCTCACCGCACATCTGTAAGGCCTCGACTCATTTCTGCATTTCCCACAGCAGCACCCCCATCAAAGCACTTCTCTCTGTCCTTTCCGCTGACTTGTCTGGGCCTCTTCGAAGAAGCCCAAACCACCAGCCAAGCCAAAGTTAACTCGACAGCACCTGTGGTGTCTCGCACATCAGCTTTGCAGTCTACATGGAACGTGATGCAATTACTATCGAGGCCACCTTCCGGGGTCGCACTCCGGCCTTCCAGACGCGGGGCTGAGGTGCTGTTTCCAGGTGGCTACGCTCAGCTGCAGGGAGGAGTTTCGGTCTGCACTGCTCTGCTGGAGGGCCCTGGGATTCTCAGGGATACTGGGGAAGTACTGGACCGTGGACTGTCCCCTGCTGTAGGGGAAGGCTGTGAGATGGAGAAAGAGGGATCCCTTGGAGAAGGGTGCTATGCAGGGACAGGCGTCTGGGCAATCCTGCATTTGGACAGTGTAGCGTCAAGGTGCTAATGAGATACACCTGCCTGTGCCTTTTACCCACTTCCTATGCAGTGTTCTGGGATATCCACCTGCTCTGCTTACAAGGATCATGAGGGCCACTCCCTCACTCAGCCTTTAGGAGGTGCCTGATATCCTTTGAGTGTTGAGATGACAAAAAAGAAACCCAGTTTGGGGCCAGAGTGATAGCACAGAGGTAGGGTGTTTGCCTTGCACGCAGCTGACCTAGGACGGAGGTTCGATCCCCCAGCATCCCAGATGGTCTCCCATGCCAGGAGCGATTTCTGAGCACACAGCCAGGAGTAACCCCTGAGCGTCACTGGGTGCGGGCCTCCTTCCCCACCCCCCAAAAAAAAGAAAAAAGACAAGAAACCCAGTTACCACTTACACAGAAGTGAGAATCAATCCACCCATGGCCTCAGTAGCTTATGCATGTGACAAGGAACCTGACAGGGAGCCAAGAGCTTCCCTCAACCCTAGTGCATGTCCCGAGTTCTAACCACTCTGGCTGCTGCCATTAACTGGCCAAATGTGGAGAGCTAGCAAGTATGAATTCATTGGAATAGGTGCTGGTGGTGCTGCCTCCGGGTGCTGGAGCAATCCAGGGCGAGGAGCAGCATTGGGTGTTTTGGAGCGGCCTTTCTTGTGTTCCCAAAGAAAAATTCCCATGAAGAGCCGAAGAGATAGCACAGCGGTAGGGCATTTGCTTGCATGCAGCAGACCCTGGATGGTCTGGGTTCGAATCCCTGCATCCCATATGGTCCCCGAGCCTGCCAGAAGCGATTTCTAAGCGCAGAGCCACGAGTGACCCTGAGCACCATCAGGTGGACTCCACCCCCCAAAAAAGAAAAATTTTCAGGAGTCGCAGAAATTTTTTTTTCTCCTGAAAAGAGATTAGAAGGGACAACTCTACTTAGAGGTGACTGAAATCTCAGCTCAGGGACTACAGCTCTGGGTTTGAGGGATGAGAAAGCCCTGATCTGCAAAAACATTCTTCTTTGGGGTGGGGGGTAAACTGCTAAACAGGCCCCCAGATCTGTCTTCACGAGCACCCACATCTGACAGCCCCTGAACCTGCACAAGCTCACGGGACAGGACACTGACACCTGGTTTGCCTTCAGCAACCGGTAGGCTAGAAGCTCCCAAAGTTACTTAACCTACCGATCTTCCAGAAACACCATTTCTCCTTTCCCCCTTAAAAGCCCATCTCCTTTAAGTGAACATACAGAATCTGCTCTCAACTGTACCCTGGATCATTCCTACACCCTTGTTTTGGGAAACTGTCTAAAGGGAGAGATGCAGGCCCCGGAGAACTTGTGTCTGCACTCCCCCAATACACAGCAGGGTGGAGGGAGATTTCACCTCTCCAAGATCTTCTCACTGCCTCAGGAAATCCCATGGTCTTGCTTCAATCTTCTGCCCCTCAGTGGTCCTGAAGACTATGATGGAGATGGACCCATGCGCTCACACATACAGCTGCATACGTGCCATTTAAATACAACGAAGAACCACCTCTTTCCCTTTCCTTGTTGCTCATTCATAATTCAGTCTTTGAGGAGGTCAGTCAGTTACATCCCACTTGGACCCAGAGTCCAGAGACGTCTGAGATGGAGAATTTGCTTATTTTGTTTTGCTTTGGACCACACCCAGGGGTTACTCCTGGCAGTGTTTGGGGGACCACATGGGATTCTAGGGATTGAACCCAGGTTGGCTATGCGCAACACCAGCGCCTCCCTGCTGCACTAATGCTCAGGCCTGAGATTCAGAGTGTGGAGTCTATATAGATACAGGCACAAACAGGTACCCAGGAATTCCACCTTATTAAGAATACTGCCGGGGCCCGGGAGATAGCATGGAGGTAAAAGGTCATTGGTTCAAATGCAAAAGGTCATCGGTTTGAATCCCGGTGCCCCATATGGTCCCCCGTGCTTGCCAGGAGCAATTTCTGAGCATGGACCCAGGAGTAACCCCTGAGCGCTGCCGGGTGTGACCCAAAAACCAAAAAAAAAAAAAAAAAAAAAAGAACACTGCCACTTGCTCTTGCAGACGGGTATGTGGCGATGTTGGAGCTAAAGGCCAGTCAATGTTCTCACAAATGCAATGAGTGGCACTAGGCCAGAGGAGGGTTGGGGTGAGGGGGGACTCTGTTAAGAGTAAGTAACTCACAACACAGAGCCCTGGTTTTGTTCCCAATTAGGAAGGTTGAATCGACATGGTACAAGGTTGGGTGGGCAGGACCTCAGTCAAAGCCGACACCCAAATTGGTGAAGGGAGGCAACTATTAGGCCATAAAACGCCTTTGGGTGGCTGGATTTCTCCAACCCCATGCACTGTCCACAGTTTCCCTGTTCAATCCAGATGGCTGGGCACACAGCTGAAACCATCTTTTTTCAAAAGAGGAATAATTCAAAGATGTTGGTAGGACTCCCTCAAATGGCTTCCCCCACTGACCTGACTCTTGACCTTTAAGGATTTGGGTTGGTTTTCATTTAATTTAAAAAAATGATCCCCAACATCAGATGTCTGTATTATATACCCTCTTAAAAACAACAACAACGGGCCGGGAGAGACAAGCAGTTGATCCAGGACCAAAGGTGGTTGGTTCAAATCCCGGTGTCCCATATGGTCCCCGGTGCCTGCCAGGAGCAATTTCTGAGCAGACAGCCGGGAGTGACCACTGAGTACCGCCGGGTGTGGCCCAAAACCCAAAAACAACAACAACAACAACCCTTTGCTACATGAAATCCTATGTTACAATCACAGTCTCATTATGTTTTTTTCCCTCTCCCATCACTCTTGTGGAATCTTTCTTGGCTCTGTATATATGGGTCTTGATTAGAAATCCATGCTGTTTAAATCTGGTTATTGGAAATCCATTGTGACTGACAGAACAAGTGAAACCACTTTATGTTTAGTCAGCAGAATCTGTAGGCTACTTGTGCTAGAAAAGGCTTCTGAGGGTTGGGATTTGAAAAATGCAGGAGCTTAAGCTTACAGCTCCAGTATCCCAATAGCTCCCAGTTGGAAGCAGGAATGAGTCAGCCGCCTGCGTTACTGGCTGGCGCAGTCCTGTCATTAGGTTCCCTTTGAGGCATTTTCTTATGTGGCTTCTTTCTTCCTGCCTAAGGTGAAACAATTGCAAAGTAATAGCATAGCCAGAGGCACTGGGCTGTTTAAGCTCCAAAAGAAAAGACAGAAGTGACGGAAGCAAAGGGGGTGGGTTGTGCAGGCCCAAGGGCAGAAAACAAAACAAGAACCACAGGGCTCCAACTAATGGAGACAGGAGACAAGCTGGGAAATACATCTGAAAAACAAACAAAAACCCTCAAGCATATTATGAAGCAGGGAGGACTCCTTGTGTGCTACAGAGGAGGCAGCTGCAGATTTTATCTCTGCTGTATCCACAGCTCAAAACTCTTCCAGAGGAATGCTGCTGCAGAGGGAAGACAGAGGAGGAAGAAGAGGCTCCTCAGGTCAGAATGCAGCCTAGGAGTACAAACCAGGGCCCGGGAGGGCAAGCTGGTGGTGGGTGCGCCCAGTATCATGAAATTTCAATTACAAAAGATTTTATGGGGGCGCTGGAGTGACTGTAAGATGCTTGCCCTGCAAGCAGCTGACCGGGTTTGAACCCCAGCACCCCACTGTTCACCAGGAGAGATCCGTGAACACAGAGCCAGGATTAAGTCCTGAGCATTGCCAGGTGTGGCCCAACCCCCTCCTTTCCTAAAAAACAAACAAACAAAACAGTAGACAATAGGTTATTGGTTTTTTTTTTTTTTTACCTAAATGGCTTGTAAGCCAAACAGCACAGTGACTAGAGCTGAAGAATAAAGAGCAAGGTTTTCTATGTAGGAGGCTACTGGTCATCAGAGATGTTGGCTGCTTTGAATCTCCAACGTGGCGTTTCCTGCTGCAGGGGTCCTGGTGGTACTTGGGCTAAGTACCCAGGAACCACTATGGCCACATCTGGAAGTGTTGGGAGTTGAGGGGATCAGGGGACAAGGAGCTGGGGCTCCAACAAAGGGATCTGCACCTGCTTTAGGCACATCCTTGGCCCTGAGATGTGAATGTGACCTTTGAGAATTTGGAAACTAAATGGAGGAGGATAGGGGAAAGAAGTAGAAGAGAAAGTAAATGGCCTTCTGGGTTAATTAATGGGAATACTGATGCGAATTCTACCCTTTTTAAACTTTGTTTTAAAATCAGGCTACTAGAACGGAGCCTAAGTGTCAGTTTGCTGACCTTTCTAGAATAGGAGGACAAGGATGTGTCTGTTATAGAGCTCATGCGTGAGAGTGGGAAGAGGGGCAGGAGACGACCGTTGCACGGGCAGAGCTGAGACTGTCCTCGAGGCCTGAAGGGGCCCAGGCAGAGTCTGGAGCGGGCAGACCTACCCCTCTGGGGGCACCAGCACTTACTTACCTACGGATGGCGTTGGCGAGCTCTGCCGTCAGCTCAGTATCGCTGCAGGTGGTCCGCAGTTCAGCCAGGGACAGAGGGAGGGTGGTGGTGTCAGCACACTCCTGAGAACAGCAAATGCATTTGTCACCTGCCCAGATGGGCATATGGGGGATGTGGGAACAGTGACCAGCACTGTGCCTGCATCTCCCTACTAGTGTGAGCTCTGAGCACCCACAAGGGCCTGGCTCGGGTCTAAGGGGACAGACATACGTTTGATCCTTCTGCTACCAGTACAGTCCCTCACTGTCTGCCCATTCCACCATGCCCAGAACTAAGCTCAGACTAAGCAGAGCTTAGGAGGCAGCACTGGCTGCAGAGGAGCTCTATGACTTCCATAGGGCGCATTCGCTCCCACTCACTATTGGGGAATCTCACTGTTTTGGGAACTAGGGCAGGTAGGGTCTTGCTCTCAAGCATGGCACACCTCATGGTGTGTGGTAGCTTTATAGGGAGCCCACGAAGCAAGCACAACTCCATCCAGCACAGCATCAGATGGGGCACCGCAATCATCCCTTACAGCAGACCTGTCACAATAAACCCTCAAGGCCAGAAGGCAGTGGTGGGATATAGTGTCAAAACTCAACGAAATAAATGCTTCGCCTAGAAAACTGCACCCAGCCAGACTCACTTTCAGGTTTTGAAGGAAGTATACATAGCTACACGATAAACAGCAGCTCAGAAACTTTACAGATATAAAACCAGTCTTAAAAGAAAAACTGTAAGGTCTACTTTAATCAAGACAAACTAACAGACAGAACAAACTTCTACACAAAGATGACACTAAATCTCATGACAATTTTCTCTCTCAATGTCAATGGACTAAATGTACCAGTTAAGAGACACAGAGTGGCAAAATGGATAAAAAAGCTGAAGTCACCATTCTGGTGTCTACAAGAAACACATCTAAATAGTCAGAACAGGGGCGAGAGAGATAGCATGGAGATAGGAG
Source organism: Crocidura indochinensis (assembly GCA_004027635.1). Lineage (NCBI taxonomy): Eukaryota > Metazoa > Chordata > Mammalia > Eulipotyphla > Soricidae > Crocidura > Crocidura indochinensis. The sequence continues at coordinate 3,790 of PVKC010048259.1, read as the reverse complement.
TTTGCCTTGCATGCAGAAGGACAGTGGTTCGAGTCCTGGCATCCCATATGGGATCCCCGAGCCTGCCAGGAATAATTTCTGAGTGTAGACCCAGGAATAACCCATGAGTGCTGCTGGGTGTGACCCAAAAACCAAAAACCAAAAAAAAAAAAAAAAATTAGTCAGAACTGAACTGACATAGACTCAAAAATCAAAGGCTGGAGGAAAATCATCCAAGCAAACAACTCCCTTAAAAAAGCTGGAGTGTCTACTATCATATTTGTAATCATGGTGTTTAAGTAAAGATATAAAAAAAAGAGAGAAAATACTGAATCTTATATAAAATATATTAGCCATTTGTTTTCCTTTAATCTTTGATTTTTCAGTTCAAATGTAACTGTATAGCTTACAATAGATTACATATTCTGATTTTGAAATAACATTTACTGGATGAACTCTTTCATTGATGTTATTGTCAACTAATAAGCTATATAAAAGTTAAAAAAAGCTGGAGTGGCCATATTAATATCAGATGACACAAACTTTAGACTTAAAAAATTGTAAGGGACAAAGATGGTCATTTCTTACTAATCAAAGGATACATACAGCAGGAAGAAATCACTCTCCTAAACATATATGCACCCAATGAGGGACCAGCAAAATATTTAATATAATTGTTGACAAACCTGACAGAAGACATCAATAGCAACACAATAATAGTGGGAGATCTCAACACTGTCCTGTCACCCCTTGATAGGTCAACTAGGCTGAAATCCAACAAAAATATACTAGCTCTAAAATTAGAAATGGAAGAAAATGGACTAGAATTATGGCACATATATAGATGCAACTCCATTCCCAGAAAACTGGATACACATTCTTCTCCAATGCACATGGGTTATTTTCCAGAATAGACTACATGCTGGCCATAAAACATATCTTCATAAAATCAAGAGGATAGAAATCGTACAGGCTACCTTCTCAGATCACAAGGCACTAAAATTAAAAGTGTACTACAAAGGGTCACAGAAGAAAAACTTTAACATTTGGAAATTAAACAGCACACTGCTGAACAACCAGTGGGTCAGAGATGAAATCAAAAAGGAAATCAAAACATTTCTGAAAACAAATGACAATGAATACACAAAATATCATAATTTACAGCAAAAGCAGTACTGAGAGGAAAATTTATAGCTTTGCAAGCACACATCAGAAAGGAAGAAGGGGCCTACATAAACAGTTTACTGACACAGCTTTTAAGATTAGAAAAAGATCGGGGCTGGGCGGTGGCGCTGGAGGTAAGGTGCCTGCCTTGCCTGCGCTAGCCTAGGACGAACCGCGGTTCGATCCCCCAGTTTCCCATATGGTCCCCCAAGCCAGGAGCGACTTCTGAGCACATAGCCAGGAGTAACCCCTGAGCGTCACTGGGTGTGGCCCAAAAACCAAAAAAAAAAAAAAAGATTAGAAAAAGATCAATTTAAGATTAGAAAAAGGAGTCAAATATTAGGTAGGTAGAAGGAAATAATAAAGCTTAGAGCAGAAATCAATGAAATGGAAATAAAAAACAATTCAAAAGATCAATGAAAGTAAAAGTTAGTTCTTTGAAAGAATAAACAAGATTGATAAACCACTAGCAAAACTCACAAAGAAATACAGAGAGAGAAACTTAATAAACTGGATTAGAAATGAAAAGGGTGAGATCACTACAGATACTACAGAGAATCAAAAGGAAATCAGAGACTACTTTGAGAAACTCTATGCCACAAAACATGAGAACCTGGAAAAAATGGATATATTCTTGGACTCCTACAATCTTCTACGGTTAAACCAGGATGATCAGGCATATCTAATTAGACCCATTACTAATGAGGAAATTAATTAAAAGAGTAATTAAAAGTCTTCCTAAAAACAAAAACCCAGGCCCAGATGGATTAAACAATCAATTCTTTCAAACCTTTCTAGAGGAACTATTCCTAATTCTTTTCAAGTTCTTTCATGAAATTGTAAAATCAGGAACACACCCAAATAGTTTTTATGAAGGTAACATCACCCTGATACTAAAATCAGACAGAGATGTTGCAAGAAAAGAAAACTACAGGCCAATATCCCTAATGAACACAGATGCAAAGATCCTCAACAAAATTCTTGCAAATAGGATCCAATGCCTCATCAAGAAGGTCATATACCAAGACCAAGTAGGATTCATTCCAGGAATGCAAGGATGGTTTAACATACATAAATCAATTAACATAATCAACGTCACCATATCAACAAAAAGAAAAATAAAAACCATATGACTATTATCAGTAAATGCAGAGAAAGCATTTGATAAGTGAGAATATTCTGTGTCTATCTTTTCCTCTGACTTATTCCACTCAGCATAATACTTTCCATGTCCATCCATGTACAGGAAAATTTCATGACTTCATCTCTCCTGACGGCTGCATAACTGTGTATATGTACCACAGTTTCATTAGTCATTAATCTGTTAAAGGGCAGATGAATTAGTTGTTTCCATAGTCTGGTTATTGTAAATAGCGCTGTGATGAATATAGGTGTGAAAAAGAGACTTTTGATATGAAGCTCACCTCAAGGAGGAGTGAATGCAGTTAGAACAGCAAAAAGTACCATGACAATGTTAATGAGTGAGAGAAGTAGAATGCCTGTCTCAAATACAGGCCACAGGGTGTGGGTGAAGGGATATGGGGTGCATTGATGGTGGGAATGTTGCACTGGTGAAAGGGGGGTGTTCTTTTTGTGGTTAAAACTCAACTACAGTCATGTTTATAACTACAGTGTTTAAATAAAGAAAAATGTAAAAAAAAAAAAAAAGAGTTAAAACTCCCCCAATCTTTGTCATACCAAATCACTTCACCAATGGTTTCCTGTGGAACACAGAAAAGAGCAGCCACAACCCCCACTAAAAGGCTTGTGGGGGATCTGGGGAGACAGGACAGCGGGGAGGGCACATTTCTGAACACCACCAGGAATGATCCCTGAACACAAAGCTGGGAAAAAGCCCTATGCCACACCACTGTGTGTAGCACAACTAATATTAGGGGGCCTGGCCTATTGCTATTTTGCCCATCAGATATTAACTATGAGTGTGAAAAAGTCATGGCCTACTGCAAATGTCTCCAGAAATTTCTATCTGTATGGCCAAGAAGCAGCACAAGTTCAGGGTTCTGAAGTGCTATAAGGCAAATGAGGAGGGTTCTCGTAAAATACAAACATGCCACCATCTGCTAGGGTTCCATATATCTGAGCCCCACCCTCCAGCCTGTCCTTGGCCTGCTCTGCTTCCCTGTACAGCAAACACGGTCCCACTACCCAGGGAAAAGCCCTGGACCCTTCTTTCTCAGCTCTCAATCCCATCTAACTGTCTGTCCATTGACACAGAGACAGCTCTGCCTCACATCTGGGAACATATGTGGCCCAGAGTCATGCATCACAAAAACTTGGGAAGATTTTGTACCAGTAAGCAGAGGGAAGTTTTTCTAGGGTCTGGGTGTGGTTCCCCACTGTCATCTGCATCTTCTGCTTAGGCCAACAGTATGGGCTGAGGTTCAGTCCTGGGACCTGGAAAGGTGGTGATGTTCAGGCCACTGGTGAGTCCCAGCACTACTCAGGGGAGCATGTGGTGCTAGCCATCAAACTTTGAACCACGTGGGTCCTCTAATGCTACCTTCCCCCTCCAACAGGCATTCACCCCATTGATCAAAACTAGGTGTTAGAGATCCAAACCTTGGATCACTTTCTATAATGGTTCGCAGGCTAAGCATGTTTATTTTTTCTGTTTTTAAGATCATTA
>PVKC010048258.1:0-10920 GCA_004027635.1 Crocidura indochinensis | reverse complement strand
GGGGGACCATATGGGGCACCGGGATTCGAACCGATGACCTTTTGCATGAAAGGTAAACACCTTACCTCCATGCTATCTCCCGGGCCCCGACTCCAATGTCTTATGTGAAGTCCTACATTCTATAACTCATGTCTGAGAATGTGACTGTATCTGTTGATTTGGATGAAAGCAAGTCATGTGGGCGGGGCCCTACTCCAACATGGCTTTGAGGAGATCAGAACCAAGACACTTTCTGAGTGAAGGAACTAAGAAGACATAGGAAAGGAGAGCAATGTGCTAAGCAAGGAGAGAGACCTTTGGAGAAGAAACCATTCAGGTTGATCTTAATCTCAAAGTTCTGGTCATATTATCTGTGGGTAAACAAATTTTAACAGAAACTCCCAATGTGGGTATCCCTTTGCTCTGCAGACCGTGTCGACTAATAGAGACTTGTGTGAGAAGCTCCAATACTCAAAATAACTGCAACAATATTATGTGTCTAAAAAGATGTGAAATGGGAAGGGTATTTCCTTCAATTCACCTCACCTAGAGATGGAATGAGGAGAATGATGGGCAAGAAATTGAGAATTAAATCTGCATCTTCTGCAGTCTTGCCTCTTCTTCTGTGTTTCTGTGTGTTTGTCCCTATCTTCCAAAACTCAGACCTCTGAGGCTGAAAGATGGACCTGAGCTACCGGAAATCCAAGTTCATAGTAGGAAAGAAATACAAACACTCCTAAAACCTACTCAGAACATCCCTCTCTGACCATGTCTGCCTATAACCTCTCACGTGGCTCCCTCTCTGTTGCTCAGAGCACCTGTCAGACACTTAGCAGACAGGCCCAGAGTGAGAAGCTCTGCTCCAAAGCCCTGTGCAAAGGAAAAGGCAACAATGGTATCTTTCTTGTTATCTCCCAGACTAGTCCCGGTACCCTCGGGAAAGCAATTTAATGGGTTTGGATTTGGGGGAGCTTTGCTTATGATCTTTGGAGAATTTGGCTGATAGTAGTGATAAGAAGAGAAAACTTAGATGAATAGGAATTAATAAAATCCTAACCCCTCCCCTTTAAATAAAAAAGCAATTAAAGGAGGAGGGAGTATCGACGGAGGGGACTTTTGGCAAACCTGGAGATGAGTTTATCAGGTGACTAGGCTGGGAGGAAAGCCAGACTGGGAAAATCCCGCGGAGCAAACGTGGCAGAATCACAAATGCTGGGAAATTGTTGTGGGCAAAGGAGACAAAACAGCCAGAACTTCACCATAGAGCAATAATAGGATGTCACAGAAACCTGAAAATAAACAAATAAATCCTCTCATTGTATGATGGTGACAATGATGAATTTGAGCTCTTCATATCTGCCAACCTTTGGTCTAGGAGTTTTAAGTCTATGCACTCACTGAATCCACACAAAAGTCATGGGGAGCAAATACAGAAATAGTATTATCCTGATATTTGCAGAGAAGATGAGAGAACTGCAGGGAGATTAACAGTCTCACCTAAAGCCTTACGGTTAATAAGTCAGAGCTCTCCACTTGAACTTGGACAGGTTGTTAAAAGTCCAGGGCTGGAACATTTTGCAACAACATAGAGTCTCTGGAGCTTCCCCAGGGCTAAGGGAACTTTAGTCCCCAGTTTTTGCAGTTTTTTTAGTCCCCAGTTTTCCCCAGTTTTTTAGTTTACTCACAGTGTGAGATTCTGTTCCATTCAAGTGTCTCTCCATGTCACCTGCCCAGAGAACAACTTGCTCTCCAAGAGTTTGTTTAAACATCACCTCCTTTGGGACATTTCTTAAATGTTCACTTCAGGCAAACCAGGTTCTTTCTTTTATGGCTTTCACAAAATCCAGCATGTTCCTCAGTGGAGTGTTTTTTTTTTTTTCCTCATAAAAGAAGTATTTTCTTTTTACTGTTAGAATTATTGGAAAAGAATATTACACAGAGATAAGCAATATCCAGGTTCCCATAAATCACAATTTATGTTTCTTAAAATTTTGCCCAATTTGCGCCAGGTCTTTATTTCCCAAATAAAATAGCCATCATTTTTAGATAATATAAATAAAATATTACAGATGAATTGAAATATTTTCCTTGCATATTTCTGTCTTTTTTCCATTCCCACTCAATGAAATTGCTTAGCATCCCAAGGATTTATTTGTTTATTTATTTTGGTTCACACCCAGTGACACTAAGGGGTTACTCCTGTCTATGTGCTCAGAAATCTGCTCCTGGCTTGGGGGACCATATGGGATGCCGGAGGATCAAACTGTGGTCTGTCCTAGGCTAGTGTGGGCCTTACCCCTTGCACTACCGCACCAGCCCCAATATCTTTATTTCTTAGACAATGAGCATTTCATCTCTTACCAACTGTGGTAACTCTAAGAATCAAGAAGCCTTGAGTATTATTTCATATGTGACCTATGGAACCATGAATATTCTGATGGAAGGCCACATCTAGAGACTATATGTGATACTGAGAATCAAGCTTGGGTCAGTAACATGCAAGGCCAATGTCTTACCCGCTGAATTATCTTTCTGGGTCCTTGCCTTTTTATTTATTTATTTATTTATTTATTTATTTATTTATTTATTTATTTATTTAATAAAGCAAGCTTTGTTGAATAATTGCTGTGGTAGAGGATGCAGGTAGCTTCAATTACATCGGACATTGCTAAATTGTCTTCAAGGAACCTGAACACTTGGATTGTTTTTTTGTTTTGTTTTGTTTTAGTGCCATATCCAAAATACTCTTGGTTCTGTGTGTAGGAATCACTCGTGATGGTGCTCAGGGGACCTATATGTATTACTGGGGATAGAACCCAGATCACCTATGTGCAAGACAAACACTTTGTCTGCTCAAGCCCCCAAGCATCTGAATTCTTAACAATAATATTCTACTGTCTGGTCAACAGTATATGTGTTTCAAAGCGTTTTCCAGCAGCAAAATTGAGGAAGTAATCTGCCTTTATTGGAATCACGAGCACCTATCCCCTATAGCATGTACCTCCCAGGAGTACAGGCAAGCACTTGGTCCCCAAAACAGCTGAAATCAGCTGCCCTGGAGAGCTGTAAGGAGCACATCACCCATTCCACTCTGCCTAGATGGCATCTGCTGACCAAGCAGAAGGATAGATGCTAGTGGTGATTTGGACTTTATCTCCCGATGGCTTTATTACATCCTACCCTCAGTGGCACAGAGGAGCGATAGCTACAGCAAGGCAGCTAAATCTCAAGGCTGACACACTTGTGCTGATTGGTCTGGCCTCAGTTTCCCTTTTGCTTTTATGGAACTTACGGGAATCTGGATTTGTCACAGTGAGCTAGATCCAATATCCTTTTGGAAATTGCTATGTCTTGTACCCCTTTCTCTTTTACCAGCAACATACTCAAGGGCACACTCCGGGGTTCCCTCTATGACCAGGAAGCTCCTTCATTATTCTGCCCAATATGTCAGTGAGGGCTGTTTACAAATCCAAGGATTCTCTTGCCAAATGTACAGCCTGTTCCCCTGGCTCTTGTGTTATAATGAAATGAATAACAAGCAAGACATCTTAATATTCTATTTTTCTGGAAAGGGAGATTTTTTTCCTCCCTTTCCTTTCTCTTAATAGGTAAGTTAATATCATCAAACATTCTGGAAAGATCCTTTAGGAAACGTCTGTCTTGCCCCCAAAATAGTTTATTATAAAGCTGGAAAAAATTGTTTCAACTTGTTAAGAGCCCTGTTATGGGCCATGAATTCCGTTTCCCTCCCCCCCTTCAATTAATTTCACACTAATCCATTTCTTTATCAGGCATTGGCGTGCATGTACGCAGACTGAGTGATGAAGATGAGGGGCAATGGAGGTGTTTGGCTCTGTAATTTCATCCTTGAATTTTGTGATTACTAACAGGACAACTTTTTTAATTTGCTCTTTTGTCTGGATTCCCTGGCTGGCAATCTGCTCAGTGAGCCTGGCTTTTTAATCAATCACCTAGATAATCAAATGTCACTGGCTATCTGCTCCATGTAATTACTTTTGCAATTAAAAATCAACCTCAAGTTGCCTCATCTAATTAGAGGGATGGGCAGATTTTCATCTAGATTGATTTTTTAATAAATATTGACTTAAAATGCCATAATCTCATCATATTCTTTCATTTTCTTTGTACCAAAAATCAAACAAATGGAAGAATTAGCAAGCAGAAGGAATCGTGGGACTTCAAAAGCTTTTGCTGGTTCAGACACACAAAACTATGCGTGGTACAGAAGCCCAGCTTAGCTCGCCTAATAACAGCATTCAATAGCTTCCACCTTTTATTGGAAAAAAAAAAGAACAAAGCAACTCAACGATTATATTCCACCCTAACATTATTGCCAGTAGACAATTCTAAGTGTTTCTAATTTCATTTATCATCCTTCCAGAAAGCGTCATTTCTGTGCATGTTATTGTTTCTTTTAAAGCAATCCTAGACATACAAGTAGAATTTTTAGCCTCGGTGAGGATATTTTTACATACATCTCTATAGTGAACACTGGAAACCACCATCACCGTGACAAATTTTCTTAAATATGCAAACCTCACAACAGGCAGATAATGTCCTCATCTTTGCTGCCTTGTATCTTTTATGTATTGTAATTAAAGCATTGTCAATAACACAGTTCGTTGCTTTTCAGTTGTAGTGGCTGATGTTCAACATGGAAAATCCACAATCTGGTAAAGGATTATCTCGAGGAAAATAACACATTTTGCAGAGAGAACAATTGCTCCAAGATGAAATGTAATAGTATCCTGTGTGCCTGTTTAAAAAAAAATCATGTCGGTGACCTGACAGAATTCCATTTAAACTACAGCTGATTGGGGTGACGATGAAGGAGTAATAATGTTGGTAACATCTCTGCTTTATTCCAGGACAAAGAGCACTTCTCTCCGCTGGTGCATTCATATACTACCAAGAAGGCATGGCAAGGGGTTGTTGGTCATGTCAGATGGCATCATTCATTTGAAGAATAGAAAAACAAAACCATGACCAGGGTGAATCAAACCTATAGCTCTTAAAATCAAAACAGAGGAGTCAGGATACAAGCAAACAACAGAGCCAAAGACAATAAGAAAATGTTCAAGGCAAAGCACACACTTTTTTCTATGGGACTAGGAAATTATACCTGAGTGTGAGTTTTCTGCAATTTCCACACTACTGAGGTGTCATTAAAGCTGTTGTTTCCTCAAATATGTTGGGCTATTTGTTCTACAAAAATATTGCTGTCAAAAATAAGAGTTTTCAAGACTCACAACAAACTCTACCTTCTTGCAGGAAAGAACTAATAATATATTACTCTTCAAAGTATCTGTAGCTAAGAATGACCTGGGTTGACTCAGAATTACAAAATTCATTTTTTTTTTCAGAAACTTTTCTATCTTTTGCCATTTATAGATGAATGAATATAGAGGTGGGTTTACAGATTAATGGATCTCTTTGGAGGTCCTGGGCTCCTAGAAATGTGGTAATACCTGGAATTCTTACCTGAGGAAAAGCCAAAGAGTGTGTGCTCAAGCCTTGTCCAACATTATGTAGGTTGATATGTTGTTTGAAAAAGACATGAAATTATTATTATTTTTGGTTTTTTTGGGGGGGCACACCTGGTAATGCTCAGGGGTTACTCCTGGCTACGCGTTCAGAAATCACTCCTGGCTTGGAGACCATATGGGATGCTGGGAATCGAACCAATATCTGTCCTGAATCAGTCGTGTGCGAGGCAGAAGCCCTACCACTATGCTATCATTCCGGCCCCAAGTCATGAAATTCTAAGAAGAATTGGAGAGTTTGCTAAAAAGAGTAAAGTGGGGAGGGATTTGAGAGAGACAGGCACTGAGATGAGTACTTGGCTCCATTTAATTCTTTATTTTTTGTTTCATTTCATTCTTATCACAACTCTGCGTTTATGTGATGTTTCTCTTCATTACAAAGATGAGGACAGTGAGGTTTCCAAACAAGAGGTGCTTGTGAAGGCCAGACATCTGGGAAAATAGTTAATTTGGAACCTAAAAAAAGATACAAAAAACTGTGCAGTTAGCTTGCTGCATGAGATGATGGGTTGTGCTGCTGTGGAAGACCTGTATATTGAGGTCAGGTTGGTTCTCTGTTATCACGGCATAGCACTCAGGAACCCATTGACCTAAGCTCTTTCCTGGTTCTTGAACTTGTGGGTTGATTGGGATGTACCTCCAGCCTCTGCAAACCTCACTCTGCTCAGCAGCAGATTAGCAGGAGGCTCTGCTTAGCGTGGTCTATTCTCTTCTGCTTCCCAGTAGCCTTTCCTAGCATCACTGGATGGCTCAACCCTACTCCAGAGTCACTTTGCCAACAGGCGGGCTTGTTGATTCAGCAAAGGTGCAGGATCCGCACAGGCAGTGGTGACACACAAGCCTTCACACAGAGGATCGGGCTGCCCTAGACCAGAGCTTTGGGAATTGTCTCCATGTGTCACCCCTCTAAGTCCAGAAATGCATCACAAGTGTGCACTGCCAGAGACACCTCAGATTGGTGTCTATGGGAAGTTTTGCATGAACTTTTGGCCTTTGCATGCTCAGAAACCTTTTACTCTTGCCAATTTTTTCTTGACACCCCTGTCCCTTTTATTATTCAGGTTCCTGGGTCTTGAACCACAGTTTCTGAAGTGAAGCCCTGGGCCTGAAAGACAAATCAATGACATGAGACTTAATCTGTGCATGGGAGCCATAGATTCACTGCCTGTTGCTGCAGGGTCCCTCATGTACCAGAAGGAAACCAGTCTTACCCTGCCACAGATTTTCTTTCCATTTAAGCTCTAATGGCTACATTGCATAGGTAAGGGAATTGAGGTCCAAAAGTGGGAGAAAGCTTGCCTGAGATCACCACCAGTTAATTCAGGGATGGAATTAGAGTTCCATTCAAGTTCCTTAGTACGCTCCCTCCCCGGGTCTGGGTTTGACTGAAACTGTCCCAGCCTCAGACTGCAGTGGCTCTGTCATCTCAGTGACCCCTAAAGTCACCTCACAGAGGGATTGATCTCTTCCTTTTGTTCTAGACAGTTTACGAGTCTGAGTGCCCTAGTGACCTACAGGGGAATCACTTAGGACCTCAGACAAAATTCAGTCTCTCAAGAATTTGGATTAGAGCATTTTTTTGCTCAGATTTAAATGTTTTAATAGTTTATTATGCTTGTCTGAGATTCTTGAGGACAAGGTTGGGGTGGGGGACAGGGTGGACCTTAGAACCTAGTGCAGGGACTGGAGCAATAGTGTACTGGTAGATCATTTGCTTTGCACTCAGCTGTCTCAGGACAGACCATGGTTCTATCCCCCAGCATCCCATATGGTCCCACAAGCCAGGAATAATTCCTGAGCATCACTGGGTGTGCCCCCTCAAAATAAAAAAAGAACCTAGTGCAAACGCTGGCATATGATAAGTGCTCAATGTGTGAGAAATGAATAGAAACATGCCCAGAGAAGAGGATGAAACCAAACCCATCCACATTAGAAGGGTTTTGCAGAAATGAATTCTGCTGATGTGAAAATTCATGGGAGAGAAAAGGTGGAAAGAATGCCAGCATTGCGTTAAAATGTCAGCATTGGGTTAAAATGCTGGCTTCATTATTGATGGATCATGTGATCCTGTATGAGAGGTTTTTGGGCCTCAAGAATTGTCTGTAAAATGAGTTCATGAACACACAGGCAGCACAAACTATAGAGACTAATGTACCCCAAGTACATTAGTACACTGACCATCCCCCTAACACATAGTAGGTGCTTGCTAAATACTTGCTTATGTATGATGAAACAAAAAACTCAAGGGCAACAAAAAACTCAAGGGCTCCTTTCTCCTTCAGCAATATCAACCTGCTCCTACCCATTGGAAATCCGCCCCAAAGAGGAACTAACAATGTAGCCAGAGCAGAAACCAGAGACAATGAGAGGTTGTCCGAGCAGAAGCTAGAAACAGTGAGAGGATCCCAGGGTTAGGGGAGCCCCAGTGTGGCCCTTAGCCCTGTTTAGAAATGAGACTCCCTGTGAAATCAGAAAGCTCAAGACAAAGAGTCTTACTGCCCTCACTTTCCTGCTTAAGCCTCAGTAAGCTCGTCCGGGTAGCACCTGAACTCAATATCATCAGGGCTGAGGATTAACAAGCAGGCAGAAGGGGCTTCAGAAGTGGACTCCTTGATACGTTTTCATATCTCTCCTCTCCAGAACAAACACTCTGGGCTGCGTCTCAATCATCTGCTCTGGTGGGCGAAGGCTGATCATCAGAAGATGTGTTAGCCATGGCGTGTGACTAGGGCTGGAAACCAACATGTCCTCACCGAGATGTGGGGTCCACTTAGGAGAAATGCTCTCTTTCCACATTCAATTAGAGCTCTTCCACAGTAATCACAATTATGATGATGGTCATTATTATCACTGTCCTGGTTTCAGTATTAAATAGAGCAGGCAGCCTTCCAAGATGCTTTTACAGCCAGACCTGGCGGGCTGAGGGCTGAGAGAGAATAGCCTCACATCTCCCAGTATAATATTTTAGTTGCATTTGCATTTGGAGGAGGATTTGCAGCGAGCTGGAGGATTAAATCCCATGAAATCATTATACAAATTTCAAAATGTCAAGTACTCTGATAGAGATTATGATTTTATCTTCTTATTTTGACAGGAAACCGTGTGTGGCCACCTCTGTCTCAGAACAAGGGAAGAAGGGAGGCCAGGGGAGACCAAATAAAGATAGAGGAGCTTGCAAGTTTCCTGATCAGCTGTCTTTTTATTCTGTTCGCTTGTACAACAGCGCGTAATAGACATTTTCCTTTGCACAAAATAATAAGAGCACTACTTATCGCGTGCTGCCTCCAGCCAGTGGCAAAAGGAAATTAGAAAAGTCCAATGAAGCTGAGAAGTAATTAATCATCATACAGTGGGGCCTGTCAAATCAGAAGGGTCCTTCCAGCTGATAATGCTCCCCAACTCAATTTAGACTGATAGAAATTAGAATTTTTTTTCCTCTGGCAAAAACAAAAAGACTAGAGTTAGCACAAATGTGACCAACTGTTGGCTTTCTCCACTGGCTGGCCCATTTACAGTCTTGTTCGCATCAAGTTTGACTCTGGCCAAAATGGAAGCAACATCATTTGCTCCTCCAGGCACAGAGAAATCCTAACAATACTGTTTTAAGAAGTTCCCCCTCCCATTCTTCTTTCTTTCTGTCTTCCCCCATATAGCTATGGCTACAGAAGAAAAATTAAAGTTTGGGTTTATCGATCAAGGAAGATGATCTCCCCCATAGGGCTGTGGGGAAGGAAGCATATACCAACATTGAAAATGAGTTTGAACTCTTTGGAGATCAAGTGAAAGAAATAAAATGGGTTCAATCAGAGTCATAGGGCTTCTGGCCAAAGGAAGGAGGATATAAAAAGGTATAGGAGTCAATATCCCTCTAAGGAAAACTGTCTATCTGCCTGTTAGAACCTCTATGTCAATTATTCCATACTCCAATCCTTTTCCTGCTTACCACCACCTATTCTGGTGTCAACACTGATTCAAAGTAGATCAGTCAGGAAAACTTTCTATTATTTACTCCAGCACACCCTGAAGACAAAGGCAACAAAGGCTCTCATAATGGCTAGGGTAGGGACTCCAATCCACACATCTACAGGAATCAAGGGAACAAAACAGGTGAAGTTAATAGAGAAAGGCCAACAGGGTTGGTGGGGACTGCTGGGGTCCCTGTAGTCATTGCTGACTTGCAACTCACACACCATGTTTCCAACTAGTTCTGGTTGGCCAGCATAAAGAACAAGTTTAGGATTATATAAAAAATCTCCAGAATCTCGGGGCCCGGGAGATAGCATGGAGGTAAGGTGTTTGCCTTTCATGCAAAAGGTCATCGGTTCGAATCCCGGTGCCCCATATGGTCCCCCGTGTCTGCCAGGAGCAATTTCTGAGCATGGAGCCAGTAGTAACCCCTGAGCACTGCCAGGTGTGACCCAAAAACAAACAAACAAAACAAAACAAAACAAAACAAAATCTCCAGAATCTCAAACCCAGGCAGTTAATCAACATTTTTGAAAGTGTGAGAGTCATTGCCTATTATTGATGGCTTGGATCCTGGGAGAGGCGCCAGCTTTTAGGAGACACATTAAGGATGAATCTGTGAGTCATCAGACAGGAGTTTGAGGTGTGGGCCTATCATGTTGAGTTAGGTTTCTCCATAACAAGCAAAGCAGATTCTTGTGGTCTCACTTTGCTTCCTCTTCTTTAGAAAGTAGAGAATGATGATACAGTCAGCTGATTGATGCTGACACTCACCAATAAGCAGCAAAGGAAAACTGTTGGTTGACTCACCATGCAGAATCATTGTAAGTGCATCTATTTAATCAAACCTGCCCCTGTGTCTGCCCCCATGCTCCATCCTATTGGCATAGATACAAACTGCATGTTATTTCCTTTCTTGAGACTCATACCAAATAATGGTCTCCAGTCATAAGAGCATGGCAAGAACCAAACAGGTTGTTAGCAGCATAGAATTATAGATGGCAATGGTGGCATTCAAAATTAGCACCTTCTTCCTTAGGAAACACTCCTGCTATGTCCCAAGTTGATGATCACTGTGTTGTTCAGCTTATCATTTGAAACCCACAAATACTAATTAACAGGGAGGACCACATGGGAGTTTTAATATATATATATATACATATATCTTAAATGCAAGATAAGATATATGTATATCTTAAATACAAGATAAGATATATATCATAAGTGCAAACCTTTCTGAGAATACTTGCATCATTCAACTCCCTTACATCTGGTGACTATAGAGTGGCAACTATCATTGTGGACCACTGACCCCCTATTTCCCAAACTAGGCTTACTTATATGAGTGAGCCCTAATCTTAACAACAATTTGGCCAAATGTGTCCATCTTTTTCTTTTTTCTTTCTTTCTT
>PVKC010048257.1:0-10897 GCA_004027635.1 Crocidura indochinensis | reverse complement strand
GAACCGATGACCTTTTGCATGAAAGGCAAACGCCTTACCTCCATGCCATCTCCCAGGCCCCTTAAATTAAGTTTTTTAATATAATTTTTATTTTAATCATAGTGTCTTACATATATTTAACAATAATATTTTAGGTACATATTAACATAAAAACAGAGGAGTTCCCATCACCAAATTGTCCTCCCTCCACCTCCGCTCCCATTCTACCTCCCATATCCTTCTCCCTCACCCCCGGGGCTATTAGAATAAGTGGTCCCCTCTGTGCCTAGCTTACTACTTAGAGGTCCTACACTTGTTTGGTCTTGGTACCTCCCTTATTTCCTACTCTAACTGGGAGGCGGGACTAGATAGTTCAAGTTATGTGGTTTTGTTTGAAGAAGAGAAAGATACTCATTCTGTTTCCTTAACAAACATTTTCCTCATTTAATTATTATAGTTTGGATCACATGCTTACAATAGTGCTAACTCTTATTATTTTGTTGTATACAGTTAACCCACTTCCTACTACCAAAGTATTCAAGGCTTTCAACCAGTAGTATCCTTTTGTTACCTCAAGTACACCTCATTATTTTACCACTTCTTCCTCACATCCCTTTTCATTTTTTTTTTTTAAAGTTTCTAGCCACCACAAAAGCACTCTCCGAGGGGAGAGTAAAAGACCATGTTTGGAGTCTGTAGTTATTCACATGACATTATACTTCAAGGACGAAGAAACCCTGTATCTATTAGGCCAAGGAAATTCCCTTTCTAATCTCCCCAATGTTTTACTGTGCCTATGCAAAAAAAAAAATTTAAAAAGGAGCTCAAACCAATTTTTTTGGTTTTGTTATTGTTGTTGTTTTCTTTTTTTCTTTTCTTTCCCACTTCTTTTCTTTTTTGTGCTTTGTTTTGTTTTTATTTTAGGATCATGGTTATTGTGTGATTGTTGTCTTTATTGCTGTGGCACTTTTGGAGTTATTGTTTGTCTGTTTGATTTTTTTCTTTCCTTCAAACAGAACCTCATAACTTGAACCATCTTTCTCTGCCTCACAAATTGAGGGAGAAATAATGGAAGGTACCAAGACCAACTAGAAATATGAACATTAAGTAGAAACAAAAACAATCAGACATAAACAACAAATTCAAAGCCAACGACAACAGAATCGATACCCAATTTACAACAAGCTAGACACAGGGTGGGACTACTTATACTGGCAGCCCAGTTGTGGGAGGGGAGGTAAGAGAAGGGATATGGGATGCATGCTGGGAACAGGGACAGAGGGAGGACAACATTGGTGGTGGGAATGCCCCTTATTCAATGTCACTATGTACCTAAAATATTGCAGTAAAAGACTTGTAATCCACCTTGGTCAAAATAAAAAATATTAAAAAATTAAATTAAATTAAGTTTAAAACATTTTAATCAAACACTGTGGTTAAAAGGTTGTTCATAATACAAAGATGTTCATGATTGACTTTCAGTCATATTTAGACACTATAGTTTGTAATACTATTATAGAAGGTGTATCATGCCTATGAATTTATCTCCTTTCAGAACCAATTCTTGTCCAGAGTGATCGGTTCCAACTATTATAGTCATAGTATCCCCTTCTCTGCCTTAATTCTGCTCCCTGCTATTTGTAGCAATCCTGACCATGGACTGGTTCTCTTTATCAGCATTCTATTTTCTCTAGATATTTTACCATATTATCTTTTTTCATATACTGTGAGTACAACTATTCTCTCTCTATCCCTCTCCCTCTGACTCATTTTATTCAACACAATGCTATACCTATTAAAGTATAAGCAAATTTCATTACTTCATTTTTTGTAACAACTGCATAAGATTCTATTGTGTAGATGCAGTAGTTTCTTTATCCACTTTATCTGCTCTTGGACACTTGGGTCATTTCCAGGTTCTGGCTATTGTGAATAGCATTGCAATGAGCATAGGAATGCAGAGAACTTTTCTACATTGTGCTTTTGGACTCCTAGAATATATCTCTAGCTGGGAAGTGGAATTCATATAGAACCTCAATTTCTAGTTTTTTGAGGAAGATCCATATTGTTTTCCAAAAAGTTGAACCAGCTAATGTTCCCACCAGCAGTGAATAAGAGACCCTTTCTCCTCGAATTCATACCAGCACTGGTTGTTTTTGTTCTTTGTAATGTGTGCCAGTCTCTGGAATATAAGATGGTATTTCATTGTCTTTATTTGCCTTTATTTTATATGATGCAAGTAATGTGCATTGTTTTTTCATGTGTATTTTGGCTATCTGTATTTTTTCTTTGAAAAAATATTTGTTCATTTCTTCTCCCCATTTTCAGATTGGGTTAGATTATTTTTCCTTGCTAAGTTCTTTCAGTGCCTGTATAGTTTGGATATTAACCCCTTTGTAAAATTTCTATTTGTTGAGACCAAGCATGTAGTTCAGGTTCAATTCAAGGCACTATATAGCACTTGAGCTCTGAGTATAACTGGTAATGGCTCCCCAAAAGCTTGAAAAATTTCTCAAGCTGGGAACTATGTAAGACTTACATTTGCTAACTCATTATTACTGGAAATGCTATGCATCTAGAAAACAAAATAAGAGCCCCTGACACCCTCCGAGGTTTATAGCTTGGGATAAATTTTGGAGAATGGACATGTAATAGAAAGAAACTAGAAATGTATAAGAAGCTGCTAGACTGGTATACAAATGGCAACTTGGAGTGTGAGAGGCCTGGACAAGAGAAACACTTTCTGGTGTGCATTTGGCATTTATGATGCATCTATCTCCATTTCAACCACTAATGACTAATTTGGAGAAGCAGAAAACAGAGTGTTTTGCTTCAATATAGTCATATTTTAAAAGTCATTAATATTCCTATTGTTAAGGTGGTCATTTATTTGGTGACACAGCTGAAATAAGAACTATTATTTCCTGAATCTTTCATTATAATAGCTAGGATTTAAAATCAATGCATATGCTCAATGATAGATGAGTAGATCATGAAGATCTAATATATACATATATTAGATACACAATGGATTAGATACACTATATAATTATAAGAAATGATGCAATTGTGCATTTCACCACACCATGGATGGAATTAGAAGATATATGAAATAAGCTAGAAGTAGACATTTAAAAACTGGATAATATTACTTATATGTGGTATTTAGAATAACTGCATGAGGGAATGCAAGCATTTAAAGGGGGCTGCCTATATTACCCTTAGCCTCAGAGTATAGAGAAAAGGAAAGATATAGTGGAGGGTGAAAGATACAAGAACTAATAGAGGGAAAAAATAATGGAGATCAAGAAGATTCAGGAACAACAGTGGTGATAAGGGCAGAGCTAAATATTCAAACCAGAGTCAACAGTATGAAAATCATGAGATCCAAACTTGAAAAACAAAATTTAAAAACATAGCAAGCTGGGAGGTGAAGGAATGAGAAAAAAACTGAGATCATTGATGAAGGGAAATTGACATTGATGGTGGGATTGGTGCTAGAATATTGTATATCGGGGGGTCCAGAGAAATAGCATGGAGGTAAGGAAATTTGCCTTCATGCAGGACAGTGGTTCGAAAACCGGCATCCCATTTGGCCCCCTGTGCCTGCCAGGGGTGATTTCTGAGTGTAGAGTCAGTAGTAACCCCTGAGTGCTACCGGGTGTGACCCCTCAAAAAAATAAAGAATATTGTATATCCAAAACTCAACTATGAATAGCTTTGTAAATCATAACACTTTAATAAAAATAAAGAATTGTTAATCAATTATACATTAATAAAAATTTCCCCAAAGTTTTATTTTTTTTATTTCTTTTGGTCTTTTAGGGTTACCAGTGGTTAATCCTGGTTTTGCACTTACAGATTATTCCTGCATTCTCAGGGAACCATATGGGATGCTGGACAATTGCCCTACCAACTGTACTATCTCTCTAAAACTTTATATATTTCTTTTTATAGATATATAAATTAAAAAAAAGTAAATTACATGAATAATTATAAGCTGATATATTTCAAAATTTGCAAGAAATAAATAAATCTTATAAATTTAGTAAGATAATATGATAATGAAGAAAATTTTTAGGGAAATATAAGTAGGACTATACAAGTATAAAATTATCTTTTGGCTTTAAAAGATAATTCATTTATTTTTTATTATTTTTAAATTTTGTTTATTTATTTATCTTTTTTGACTTCTTTGTTTTGGTGTAGATATTGAAGTTGATGCCTCCAATTTTATTTTATGTTATTTTCTCTTTCTCTTTCTCTTTGCGCTCTGGCATGGTTTTATTTTAGGACCGAGAATATTATGTGGTGCTTGCCATTAGAGCTGTAGTACTCACTGGTATTTTATTTGATATTTCTTTTTGTATTGTTGTGGTATTTCAATTCCTTTTTTCCTGTCCTCTCTCAAACTGAGGTTGAGAGCCTCTAGAAGGACTACGCCCGTTTTCGGCTTATTTGATTTTTACCCCACTTTTATGCTTTTCTTTTCTTCAAACAAAACCATATAACTCAAACTATCTTGTCCCGCCTCTCAAATAGAGGGGGAAATAAGGGGGGGTACCAGGACCAAACAGATATATGATCACTAGTAGTAAGCTAGACACAGAGGGGACCACTTATCAGCCCGGGGGGTGAGGGTGGGGGACATAGGATGCAGGATGGGAACAAGTGTGGAAGGAGGACAAACTTGGTGATGGGAATTCCCCTGATTTAATGTTCATATGTACCTAAAATACTATTGTGAGAGATATGTAAGCCAATATAGTCAAAATAAAAATTATATATAATAATAAAAAAAAGAAAATATTAGGGGGCTGAAAGCAATAGCATAGTGGTAGGACATTTGATGATCTATGACAGATCTCTGTTAGATCTTCAGTGTCCCAATGGTTCCCCAAGCCAGGAGCTATTTCTGAGTGCATAGCCAGGAATAACCCCTAAGTGTCACTGGGTGTGCCCCCCAAATAAAGATAATATTGGTTTTACATTGAACATATTATTTTTATAATGTTTATGTATTTGCAATAAAATATTATAATAAAAATCTCTGTGCTATAAAAATATTACCCAAATATACATATAAATGAACAAGTAATTATTAAAAATTGTAAAGTCCCATAAAACAAGTTAGGAAGACAGTACTTTCTTTTTTTGTTTGTTTGTTTGTTTGTTTTTTGGGCCACACCCAGTGATGCTCAGGGGTTACTCCTGGCTATGCACTCAGAAGTGGCTCCTAGCTTGGGGTACCATATGGGAAACTGGGGGATCGAACCGTGGTCTGTCCTAGGCTAGCGCAGGCAAGGCAGGCACCTTACCTCCAGCGCCACCACCCGGCCCCCGACAAACTTTCTTAATCTACTTATAGAATAACCATAAGTATCATGAGAAAATGCCATCCTCTAAAGGAAAGTGCTGAGAAGTTTGTCTTGTCTTTTAAAGAAGCTCTTTTAATTCTTCTCGCACACTGATTCCAAGGCTAAGAATTACCTAAACTCTTGGTGATATGTTCATTTCATTTTAATGAGTTTTTTTTTTACTATTTCATTTCAATTAATTTTGTTTTCACTATATCCTATTTTTCTTTTTTGGCTTATAAAGTCTCATTTGATAAGTCTATTGTAAATCAGGTGTGTGATTTTTTTTTTCTTGGTCTTGCTGCTTTTTATATTCTGTCTCTTTTTGTATTCTGGCTTTTGTCATTCTAATTATAATGTATTTTGAAATTTCAATTTGGATCTATTTTCACTAGGACTCTCTGTCTCTTGGATCTGGTTTCCCATACTCCTCAACTTTGGCACACCTTATTTGTGATTTCTTTTACTAGTGGTTCTTCATCAAAATTACCTTCCTGATTTTTAGGGATGCCGAGGATTCTTATGCTGTTTTTAACTCACCCAATATTTCTCTTGAGTGTTGTTCATTATTTCTAGACTTCTAACCTGTTATAACCTGTTGATTTTTAGAGTTGTCCTGCATCTGCATCTTATCTTGTAAGTCAGTGATCTTTCTCTTGAGTATGTTACTCTGCTGCTCAGATTATCTATTGAGTTTCCTGTGTCAGATATCATATTCTTTATTTATGTCCCTTCTGATTACAGTTTTCTCATTTCTGATCTCATACTTATGCTTTGCTGATTGTCTGTGCCATAACTTCTTGGAACACATTAATAATCTTCAATATGGTGACACTAAAGACATTCATTCTCTGGGAGTTAACAGAGATGGTTGGTTCTGGTATAGACTTCCAAATTATTTTCACTTTTTAAGTTTAATTGGCATCTACTTGTCTTTCACCAAACTGTTAACTTGCTGTGCTGAGAATGAATATTTAAAATTAGCCCCTCTGAAGTTTCTGAGAGATTAGGTTAAGTATTGTTCTTCTTCCCTGTCTATCTTCATCTAGTGGCAAGCGGTATAAATGTGAGTAGTGTTAAGTGTGATTATCCATGTGTCATGTATGGTTGCATGACACAGGAGATGTGGAATTGGCTTGTGGAAATGGTAGAGATCAGACATGGAGCCTGCTAAAACCCAGTTGGAAGGGAAGGAGACTAAATTTCACTTCCAAAACGATCCCAAAGATGTTAGCCAAGAGGTTAACCTTATCTGGGATAGTAGAGGATCAGGCAGAAGGTCCGAGATGTGGAGCTTTCTGCCTGGTTTTGGACGGGATCTCACAGAAGTCTCTGAGCACTAATAACAGTGGCTAGCATTAACATGAAATACATGTACTATCTCAACCCATCTTTAGGATAAACTCCTAGGGAAGTTTCTATGAATCTCTCAAATTACTAATGAGGAACTGGCAGCCCAGAGGTGAAGCGATTTGCCAAAAAGCATCAAACTTCTCACAGAGAAGGAAATATTTGAACCTAAGCAGTTAAGCTCCAATTCCAACCTCTCTTAACTAATATGTCACAAGTGCTATTAACTGTCAGGCTCTGAAAGTTTTCCTCAAGGAGAAGAAAATTAACTGGATTCCAGGGTAACAGATAGAGTTTTCTTGAGATTGTTGAGTTAATGAGAAATGTTGAATCTGCTTTTTATAAGTAAATTCTAGGTACAGATGCCAAACAGGGTAGAAGAGGCAAGTGTAGCTAGGTTTCTTGTCTAAAATTCTTCATTCTGTCCTCATAGTCATCCTTTTGAATTGCTGTAATTCTCAGCTACTTGTATCACTTTGTAGGCAATAGACAGTAAGAAAGAGTAGGAGAGAGAAAAAATGCTACTCTACAGGACTCCTCAAATCTGCTCAAGTTAGAATTTACCATGTGCTCTTACCTCTATCATCCTCAGAATCACTTGATTAAGTAAGCAACCTGGAAATTGATATACCCGTTTGCTTCCATATCAGAACTCTTGTGGTCTTGTTGCTTAGTATTCCATTCCTGTGACCCCAGGAATCGCCTCAATGTCATTCCCAATTGTGATCCGTCCTCCTGCCTCATAGGGAAAAAGTACATGCACAAGGTTAACCTGTGGGAGGTTATTTTTATGATGTAAGGTCATCCTAAAATGCCTTTTTCAAATTAGTATTTTTAATGCACTTCCATAGCAAAGCAAAATGTCCTTCTGTGGCTTCTCAAACCCTGATATTTTAGAAATAATTTTTATTGTGACCAATATGAATTAAAAGTCTTTCACAGTTATATTTAAGGTACATAGTGACAGTGAATTAGGGCCATTTCACTACCAGAGTTGTCCTCCCTCCACCCCTGTTCCCAGCATGCATCCCAAACATAACCCCATTGCCTCCTGGACTACTAGTGTAACAGGTCCCCTGTGTATATAGCTTATTGTAGATTGGGTTTCTTGATTCTGTTGTTATTGACTTTGGGTTTAGTATTTAGGTCTGATCATTTTTTATTTCCGTTTAATGTTTATGCAACTGTTTGCTCCTGGTACCATCTACTATTTTCCCCCTCAGTTTATTAGGCATAACAAGATGATTCAGATGATTCAAGTTCTATGGTTCTGTTCGGAAAAAAAGAAAGCTGGGAGGAGCCCATCTAGAAGCTATAAAAATAAATTTAAAAGAAGAAAGAAAAAACCAAACCAAAAAGAGCAACAAAAAAATACAACAACCAAAAATAAATAAATAAATAAAAACCACCCTCAGCAAAACAACAAAAAGGAAAAGAAGGAAGGAGTGATGGTGTGGTAAGGTTTTGTGGTATTTCTTTTTGCATAGGTTCAGTAAATACTGGGGAAATTAGAAAGGGAATTCCTAGACCTAAGAGATACAGAGTTTCTCCACCCTTGAAGCATACTGTCAATAGAACAACTACAGGCTCCGGACATACTCATTGTTGAACCCCAAGATCTTTTTATGATGCCAGGGAACATTCTGCTCAGTTGAGGTTGTCAAAATCAGTCCTCTGTAATTATATATCTTGGTATTTGCACAGGTCATAGGACAAAGTCTATAATGGAGTCTTTCTTTATGGTTCCAGAAGTTCTGCTCCATCACAGTAGTTGTAGTCAGTCTCCTATAATTAATGATCTTGCTTTCGCACAGATATGAATATATAAAGCCTCAAGAGAGAAAGGAAATTCATAGAGCACAGATGACCCTCAACAAAATTCTAGCAAATAGGATCCAACACCTCATGAAGAAGATCATATATCATAACCAAAAAGGTTTCATTCTAGGAATGCAAGAATGGTTTAATATACATAAATCAATCAATATAATACTCCACATCAACAAAAGAAAAATAAAACAAGATGATCATATTCATAGATGAAGAGAAAGCATTAGCATTTTATAAGGTCCAAAACTCATTTATGATAAAAACTCTTAAAAAGATTAAATGGGAAGAACTTTCCTCAATATAATCAAGGCCATTTACCACAAGCCAATGGCAAACATTATTCTCAGTGGAGATAAACTAAATTCCTTTTCTCTAAAATCTTGCAAAAGACAATGCTGCCTTCCTTATTATTCCTATTCAGCATAGTATTGAAAGTACTTGAAATAGCAATTAGTAAGAAAAAGATATTAAAGGCATTCAGATAGGAAGGGAAAAAAGTCAAGCTCTCACTGTTTACAGATGACATGATTCTATATTTAGAAAACCCTAAAGACTCTACCAAAAAGCTTCTAGAAACAATAGGTATAGCAAAGTGGCAGGCTACAAAATGAATATGCAAATATCAATGGCCTTCTTTTACACTAATAATGATAGTGAAGAAATTGACATTAAAAACACAATTTCATTCATATTAGTGCCACACAAACTCAAACACCTTGTAATCAATTTAACTAAAGAGGTAAAGGACCTCTACAAAGAAAACTATAAAATATTGCTTCAAAGAAAAGAGAACAAAATGGAGACACATACCCTATTCATGGATTGGGAGGATCATTAAATCATTTAACATTTAATATTTAAATTTTTAAACATTTAATATCATTGACATTAAATCATTTAACATTTAATATTTAAATGTTTTAAACATTTAACATCATTAAAATGGCAATACTCCCCAAAGCATTGTACAGATTTAATGCATTTCCTCTAAGGATACCTATGACATTCTTCAAAGAAGTGGATCAAACATGCCTGAAATTTGTTTAGAACAATATAACACCTATGAATAGCTACAGCAACCCTTGGGTAAAAGAAGATGGGAGGCATCACTTTCCCCAACTTCAAATTGTACTACAAAACAATAGTCATTAAAACAGAACGGTATTTAAATACAGACCATCAAATCAATGGAATAGACTTGAGTCTTTCAGAGAATGTTCTCCAGACATACAATTAATTAATCTTTGATAAAGGGCAAGAAATGCTAAATGGAGCAAGGAAATCCTCTTCAACAAGTGGTGTTGGGACAACTGATCAACCACATGCAAAAAGAAAGTGAACTCAGACCTTCATTTAACACCATACAAAAAGGTCAAATCCAAATGGAGTAAGTATCTTGACATTAGACCTAGAACCATAAGGTATGTAGAAGAACACATAGGTAAAATACTCTATGACATTGAGACTAAAGGCATCTTCAAGGAGGAAACTGCACTGTCCAAACAACTGGAAGCAGAGATAAACAAATGGGAATCTATTAAGCTGAGAAGCTTCTACACCTCAAAGGAAATAGTGATGAGGATACAAAGGCCACCCACATTATGAGAGGAATTATTCACTTAATCCCCGTCATATAGATAAGGGACTACTATCTAAGATATACAAGGTACTGACAGAACTTAACAAGAAAAAAAATTAATCCCATCAAAAAATGAAAAGAAATGAACAGACAATTCCTCAAAGAAGAAATACAATTGGCCAAAAGACACATGAAAAATGCTCCACATCACTAATCATCAGGGAGAAGCAAATCAAAACAACAATGAAGTTCCATCTTGCACCACACAGACTGCCACACATCACAAAGAACAAGAACAATCAGTGCTGGCCAGGATGTGGGGAGAAAGGAATACTCATTCACTGGTGGTGGGAATGCTTTCTAGTACAGCCTTTATGAAAAACAATATGGAGATTCCTCAAAAAGCTGAAATTGAGCTCCCATATGATCCAGCTATACCACTCCTAGAAATATACACTAGGAACACAAAAGTCCAACATAAAAATGCCTTCTTTACACCTATATTCATTGCAGCACTATTTACAATAGCCAGAATCTGGAAACAACCCAGAATCCTGACAACAGATGAGTGGCTAAAGAAACTGTGGTACATTTACACAATGGAATATATGCAGCCAACAGAAAACGAAATGAATTCATGAAATTTTCCTATGCATGGATGTACATGGCATCTATTATGCTGAGTGAAATAAGTCAGAGGTAGAAAGATAGACACAGAATAGTCTCACTCATCTATGGGTTTTAAGAAAAATAAGACATTATTGTAATAATACCCAGAAATAATAGAGATGAAGGCTGGAAG
>PVKC010048256.1:0-10950 GCA_004027635.1 Crocidura indochinensis | reverse complement strand
TGTTTTAACTGTAAAATTAGAGGGGTCGTCTTATACGCCAGCAAATACGGTAGTTCTGGAGGTTCAAACTAGAATCCAAGCTATTGAGGCCATTGCCATCTTGCAAGCCACTCATACCTACACAGACAATTAAGTGCATTTCCTCCCATATTATCTCCCCAATCCTTTATATAATTTTAACTCAATCCTGATTAATTAAAAATATCAGATTGCTAGTGATTAAATCCCTCTATTTCAACACATATAACTATATTTATATTCTTATATATCTGTTGTGCAATGATAGACAGCTACAACATTTATTTTGGGAAAGTACTTATAATATCATTTATTAAATAAGAGATTTAGAAGAATAGGCATAAATAAAATGCATCAATATGTGATTTTCTCCCTACTGTGCTAGGAAGTTTCAATATTCAGCCTTGAACATAATGCAAAAAAAAGCAAGCATATGTATTTTGAGAATTAGAGGTATAATGTCATACTACTTATAATATAAACTGGTTCAGAAGGAAGAAAAGGGCTAGAGGGCATACTTCGCAAGCAGATACCTTGAATTTGGGTTCTGGCACCACTTGGTCCTTGAAATACCAGTGAGTGTAATTTTGACCCTCCTCTAAACACCTCTAGCATAGCAGCACAAAGATCTTACTAGCCTGAGTATTAAACCTTCAGACCTAAAGATCATTTTTTAGGTTCAACTATTACCATGAGTAAAGCCAAGGACCCCAGAGCACTGCTTGGAGAGCACTAAAAATGTTTTACTGAATTTTAAAAATTCTCTTTTGGGGGTAGGGTTGGGGTCACACCGGCAGCTGTGCTCAGAGATTACTCCTGGCTTTGCACTCAGAAATCACTCCTGGCAGTCTTGGGGGACCATATGGGATGTTGGGAGTCAAACCTAGATCCGCCCTGGGTTGGCCACGTGCAAGGCAAATGCCCTATTGCTGTTTTATCACTCTAGTCCCTAAAGAATTCTCTTTTTATTAATTGGTATTAAAATATATTCCTGGTCACAGTACAGCAAATAACAACTATTGAGACTCAATTTAGAACAGTAGGTTGAAAGCATGCATATTCAGAATCTCCCTAATTCTTAAATCTCTATAATTCTCATATTAGTAAAATAATAAATCCAGAAAAAGAAATAAGGATCTTGCTCATCAATGTGCAAAACCAAGAGTTTCTTAGCTTAGATGGTACAGATACTTAAAAAATGATGTTTAGTTCATGGTTTTTTTTCAATTGTTTGTTTTGGTTTTGGGACACACCTGGAGGTGCTCAGGGGTTACTCTAGCTCTGTGCACAGAATTGTTCCTGGCAGTCTTGGGGGACCATATAGGATGCAGGGAATTGAACTTGGGTTGCTCCCGGTTCAGCCGGGTGCAAGGCAAACTCTACTGCTCTGCTATCACTTTAGTCCCTAGTCCATGGTTTTTGACGTAAGTAAGCTGAAGCTTGCAGGTAGATAAGCATTTGCTAAATGGAGGGTGTCTTGTGAGTTGAATTGTAGTTAAAAATATAGTTTATCCTAACTGCCAGTTTCTGTACAATGACTCTTGAAGATAATAGGATCCAGTGCTTTAAGGTGATTTATAATGGGAAGGGCAGTTATTTTGCAAACAGCTGATCCAGGTTCAATTCCTAGCATCTCTGGGTGTAGATTCAGGAGTCAGTCCTGAACACCACAGGGCTTGGAGCAGAAAGTCAGCAAGCAAACAAAAATTTATAGTATCCTATATATTTTTTGCAAATGAAATGAAATTAACTTAAAGTCTTAGTTTAGGTCAGGTCCAACCTGATGACTAATATTCTTCCCTAGAAGAGGGGGATTTAGATCAAGAAACAGAGCATTGTGGAGTAATGACAGGAAGAAATGGTAGTGACATGTCTTTAAGTCAATGAAAACCAAGGATTACCACAGCTGCCAAAAGTATGGAGCATACCCTCCCTCAGAGTAAAAGAAGCACCTGCTCTTGACGGCATTTTGTGAGACAATATATCTCTGCTGTTTAAAACATTCAAGATGAGACGGGGCCCGGGAGATAGCATGGAGGTAAGGTGTTTGCCTTTCATGCAAAAGGTCATCGGTTCAAATCCCGGTGCCCCATATGGTCCCCCGTGCCTGCCAGGGGCGATTTCTGAGCATAGATCCAGGAGTAATCCCTGACCGCTGCCGGGTGTGACCCAAAAACCAAAAAAAAAAAAAAAAAAAAAAAAAAAAGAGAGAGAGACAATTTATTACAACACCTCTAATACAGAAACTCAAAAGAAAGTAGTAGATGGAAAAAAATTTAACATGACCCAAGCCTATGTTGTGACATCCCAGAATAGCTTTTGGGGGGAAGATCCTCAGAAACATTCCATAGATGTTAAACTCCCTGACCTTATCATGAAATCTCTTCCTCCTGACTTTTATTGTTGGACAAATGCAATGAGTCAGAGGGAGATAGATAGATAGATACAGAATAATCTCACTAATTTGTGGGATATAAGAAAAACAAGAGACAGCCTGGTAATAATACCCAGAGACAATAGAGACAAAGGTCAGGAGGTCTAGCTCAGGGTAGAAAGCTCTCCACAAAGAGCAGTGAGTGTAGCTAGAGTAGAGAAGGGTTTATTAGAACAATGATAAATGGAACTGATCATTCTGGACAAGAACTCGGTGCTCAAAGGTGGGGAAATAAAAGGCAAAGCACTCCTCCATTAATAATAGAGCAAACCATGGAGTCAAAAAGGAAAAGGAGGAGAGAGTGAGAAAGAAGCAATTTACTATTCCTAGAGCAAGGCAGGGGTGGAAGGGAAATGGGAGACATTGGTGATGGTGATGGGAAGGGCACCACTGGTGAAAGATCGTGTATATTGTATGATTTAAACCCTATGATGAAAAAATTTGTAACCACGGTGCTTAAATAAAACAATTATAAAATAAAATATTAGCTGCATGATGGGGGAACATTTAAGGTCTAAAAGTAGTACAAGATATTAATATGCTTGCCTATGTAAATCTATTAAATTAAGAAGAATTAGTCTTTTCATTTTTATAATATGGTAAAGAAAGTTGCCATTGGTTAAAACTGAAAATGACTCTTCTCTTATTGGAACTCATGAAGTCTTAGCTGTGACTGGAGGAGACATCTTTTATATCTATTTATTTTTTGTAAATGAAACAACTTTTTGCCAACGAAATCATCTGGATGAAGAGCAAAGGACATGAATTATCCCCAATTATTTAATGCTAGAGGGATGATTAGTTTCCTTCTAGAGAGAGTGAGCCTAACTGACTAATGAGTTTGCTTGGATGAGTGTATTGCATGCATGCACTAAAACACACATATAGGAGGAAACCAACAACATTTGAGGTCACATAGGCCTCTACTCTGGTCTACCTCAAGATTAAACTCATAATTGAAGAGCATTGATTGTGAATAGCATCCATTTGTTCAGCTTTAATGAGAAAAGCTAAGAGGCACATGGGCACTTGCATGTCTCCATCTGTTCTCATAGAATCCCACATGAAGTTATTATAGTGCCAGTTATCATAAAATGAGCTCTTCCTACATGTCAGGAATAAGGAAGGCTAAGTAACTTATGAACAAGATTAATTTTAACCTTCCAAAAGTCCTAGGGGATAGATATTATTATTACTCCATATTATATCTAAGGAAATTCTTAGCCTTTATAAGTTTAGTTGCTAATCAAATGTCAAAGTTTCACTAGCTAGCTTTCAGGAGGAAACTAACCATAGAAAATATGCTAAAAGACAGACATCACAGGAAAGTAGAATAGAAGTTCATGTTAGCTAGCCTTGGGTGTTCCAATAAGAACTTGAAATTTAATCAATAGCAAGGAACCACTGATAGATTTTAAACAGAGGAGTTAGTGTCCCAACATTTGGAGAAAGTTTCAAAAAATTGCTCTTGAATGGACATAATCAAGCTGTGGTTCACAGGGCATAGAGAATGAATTCAAGGAGTGCAGAATTGGAGCAAGGAAAGGAAATAAATCAGGAGGTTAATAAGTCTAAAAAGTATCTGAGCTATCTTAGCATACCACACTTAGAGCCTGGTGTGCTTATCACTACCTTTCATGATTTAAAAAATCTTGCAAACTCAAGTGAGAGTATCTATGCTGTCTTGCATCTCACCCAATTTGTCACAGACTATTTAAAAATCCATATTTTCAGCATGCTAAAGGTAGCAACCAATCATGAATAATTTAGTCAGTTTGAAGCCAACCAAGGACCTGAT
This sequence comes from Crocidura indochinensis, assembly GCA_004027635.1. Classification (NCBI taxonomy): domain Eukaryota; kingdom Metazoa; phylum Chordata; class Mammalia; order Eulipotyphla; family Soricidae; genus Crocidura; species Crocidura indochinensis. Next base: position 6,700 of record PVKC010048256.1, on the reverse strand, counting down.
CTCATAATTGTGCTTGATTTGGTGCATTTCCTTTTCTTTTATCTAATATATAGTCCTTCCTGTTGGATAAATGGTTGCACTCCCATCTGAGTAGCATACTTTTGCTTTGTCAGGCAAGCAGTAAACTCAGCTGTTTCATTCTGCTATTTGGTGGTCTTTATTTTCTTCTAACCTTCTCAAGATTGGACTTCAATCTGCATATTGGTAAACCCTCTATCACAGCCCTACTCAGTGCCTTGCATTTTCCAGAACGAGGCATTCTTGCCCAAGATTTTCCATATGCTGTTTCTTCTATCTGGAAGCCATCTTATTTAACATGGATTTTGTACTAATCTTTAAATATTTAGCTTATGTTTTATCTTTTCTCTAGGGTCTCTTTTGTCCTGCCGCTGCAACTCCAGGATCAGGATAAGTAAATGTTTCCTGGGTGTGCATGCCAGCATGTTCTTAATTACACTGTAGTGTATTGAGCCTTTATACAATTGCAGATCATTTTGACCAGGTTTTCATATGTCTGTTCATGCATTCCATGAGTGTTGATATGCACCTACCATGTGCTAGACAATAAATGTTTCAAGATCTTAGCGCTGGTGTATGCATGAGTGTGCTCATACAAAGTTCACCAATTATTGCATAATTGTTCCCACTCATCTACAATATTTTCACAAATACTAACACTACCTTAAATAGCCTCCTTTGGGACTGTAGACATGAAGCCAAATCAATGACAGAAACTCAGAAGTAAACTATACATTGTATAACTCTGGACAAAATGGCTTCTTCATCCCACTCTTTTGGCTCCATAGCTGAATACAAATTTTCTTTACACCATATTATAAAAACAGATGATATGTGTGAATTAGTGAGAAAATACAAAAAATCATTTAAAATTTCAAAGACACTATAAAGAAAATGTGCAGGAAATTTTCATTAATACTTTGGCATAGTCTTATTTATCTATGTATAATTTATTAAGCATCTGCAATATATTTAAAAGAAATATGATTACATAGCAAAAGAATCTCAAAGATTTAATGTTTTATTTCTCCCCCTGAGCTTTGTAAGTATTTAAAATTCCAGAAGGAATTCTTGGAAAATATCATTTTGAATAGCTATATAGGTTCTACAACATGATTATATTCTTTATTATTTGGAGAGGTTATACCCAATGGTGCTCAGAGGTTATTCCTGCTCAAAAGTCATTACTGTTGGTATTCAAGAGGCCATAAATCATAGGACCAAATGTTGGTACCTGGGGCCGGAGAGATAGCATGGAGGTAAGGCGTTTGACTTTCATGCAGAAGGTCATCTGTTCGAATTCCGGTATCCCATATGGTCCCCTGGGCCTGCCAGGAGCGATTTCTGAGCACAGAGCCAGGAGTAACCCCTGAGCAATGGTTGGTGTGACCCAAAAACCAAAAAAAAAAAATGTTGGTCTCCATCATGCAAAGTATCTTCCCCAGTCCATTGCTTATATTATTTCTTATTTAGTCAGTTCTCAACTACAATACATTTCTGTATTATTTATATTCTGTATTATTTATATATTGACTATATAAATAATATTGAAGTATATAAGAACATCTATAATCTATTATATTCATAATAGTTGAAAACTTTAAAAACAGTCCACTGTTAAATCAAAAAACTTAAAAAATAAATTGCTGTATAGTAATACAATTACATACTGTTCAGCAGTACTAAATTCTTTATGAAAATTATTCTTTCTGAATACTATTTCTGAATACTATTATGAATACTACAAAATCCCCAAATACTAAACAACACAAATGACTTAAAATAATTATGTTATATTAAGTAGAAATAAAAAAATAAAAGGATCAAACTTAAACACCAAGTCCAAACCCAATGAAAACAGAATTGATACCCAATTTACAACATACTAGACACAGATCAGACCACCTATACTAGCAGCCTGTGGGGGCAATAAAAGGGGGATATGGGATGAATGCTGGGAACAGGGGTGGAGGGAGGACAATATTGGTGGTGGGAATGCCCCTGATTCAATATCACTATGTATCAAAAACATCACTGTGAAAGATTTGTAATCCACTTTGATCAAAATAAAAAAAATAAATAAATTATGTTGATAAAAGATTATCAGTAAAATGTATCAGTATGATTCATTTGCATAAAAATTTAATTAGAACTATAGTGGTATGATCACAACGGTGGTTGCCTCTTAGAGATAAATTGGTTAAAATAAGCATAATAGAACATTCTGGAAGGATGATTGCTTTAGTCCATTTGGGCTTCTATATTAGAAATAATAATTCTAAATAATAATAAAAACAAATTGGGTGGTTTATAAGCATCAAACACTTATTTCTTATCATTTTGATGGATGAAAGTCCAAGATCATGACACCAGCAGATTCAGTGTCTGATGAGAGCCCGTTTCCTCACACACAAATGGTACTTTCTCATTGTGTCCTCAGAAAGGAAGGGACAAGCAAGTTTGCTAGAGTCTCTTTCATAAGAGCACTAATATATTTGATGTGAGCTCTGCCAATTTGACTTAATCACATCTTATCAACCCATTCTAATATTATCACCTAGGGAATTGGGATTTTGTCATGCTATATTTTTGGAAAATTCTTGCATCATTGAATATTTTTGTAAAAATGAAGATGGGTTATCCCTTTATTACAATGGTAATGTCATTTTTGTAAACTGCTAACATTTGTCAAAGTTTATTGAGCTATGTATCTTAAAGTCATGTCCTTTTATAGACCATATAAAGCTTTTTTTAGGTGAACAGATTGCAATGAAAAGTAGGGCTGTAAATAAAGTGAATGAAAGATTAGTCAGAAAAAACTTGGCTAAAATAATAATGAATGACTATACACTTGAGTGATTAAAATTTAGAACCATGTCTATATTTTATTTATATGAAAGTTTCTATAGTAGAAAACTTGTAGGATGTTGCATCTGTAAGAGTTATGGACCAATGGAGAGATGCTTGTAAAAGTTTTTTTCCTTTCTCTTTGAGATTTGGGCCAGCCATAGTGCTTAAGGCTAACTCCTGATTCTGTGCTCACAGAATTATTTGTAGTGTCAGGGATTGAATTGGTATCAGTCACTGGCAAGGCAAGAACTGTAAACTCCACATTATCTCTCTAACACCAACGTTCTTTTACTTGGTGTACCTACAATATAATGATATAGTATTTTTGGCCACATAGTGATACATAATATATTTTACCCTGTTTTTGTCTATGATTTATTTGATAACAAGAACTCTTTTTACTTTTTAACTCTTTTTACTTTTTTTTTTTATGGAGGGCGGGTGGCTTAAACCCGGCAGTGCTCAGGTGTTACTCCTGGCTCTACACTCAGAAATCGATCCTGGCAAGCTTGGGTTACCGTATGGGAGGAATTCCGGGATTCAAACTACCGTCCTTTTGCATGCAAGACAAATGCCCTACATCCATGCTATCTCTCCAGCCCAAGAACTCTTTTTTCATTCCTTTTCATTTTGGATCCACACCAGAGGTGCTCAGGGGTTACTCCTGGCTCTGCACTCAAGAATTATTCCTCATGGTGCTCAGGGAGCCATATAAGATGCTGGAGCTCGAACTGTGGTCAGCTGCATGCAAGAAAAGTCAATTAGTTGCTATTGATAGTAAATGCTCAAGGAAGGCTTCTAACGAGTATAATATTAAGATGAGATTTGAGATGAAAATTCTCCAGTCTATGAAAAGCATATCCTGCAACCAACCTCTGTTAAGGTAGCAAGTCCTTGTTAATTCCTTTTCCCTGTATTCTCCTTCCTAAAAATGTCTGTATGGCTACTACATTTTTTTTTAATTTATTTAAAATGATTTCTCTGTAGCTGGAGCAATAGGACAACAGGTAAGGTGTTTGCCTTGCACACAGCTGACCAAGTTTGATCCCTGATATCCCATATGGTCCCCTAAACCTGTCACGAGTAATTTCTGAGAATAGAGCCAGGAGTAACCACTGAGTGCCATTGGGTGTGCCCACACCCCCAAACAAACAAGACAATAAAATATTATTTCCTGTATTTCCTATATTTCTGCTAATATTTGGCCCCAATTCATCTCATATGACATCTTGGAAAATCATAGAAGAGACTTCCTTCTATATCTTCTATGAAATCTGTACATATATTTCTGATAAATTTTAAGGACAAAATTATGTAACCATTTTAGTTTTTTGTATATTGAAAATTAAAATGAAGTCTCATTAAAAACAGAAATGATGGTGCCTTGCTTGTTGTGTCCTAAATCATTGGCAAAGGTCTAATAAGTCACAAACTAATACATATATTGAAAAATCCTGTCAGGACTGAGAAGATAGCTCAAAGGATGAATGCATCCTTTTGGGGTGGGACACACCCAGCAGTGTGTATAACTCAGGAGTAATTCAGGGGTTATCCCTGGCTCTGGGTTCAGGAACCATTCCTGGAGGACTTGGGGGACCATATGAGGTATTTGGGGTTGAATCTGGGTTGCCTGCATTCAAGGCAAACTCTCTACCTGCTGTCCAATATTGCTCCAGCCTTGTAGAGAACATTTTAAATTAGAAAAAAATACTGTAGCAATCACACAGACGTTGATAGGGAGAAGGAATTAGGGAAAAGGCATTAAGCAAGGCAAGCATCCTACCTGATATCCTATCACTCTGACCCTGACAGCATGCTTTTTACATCTCTATGTCACCTGATTTTTCCACTACTAAGCTCCAAAAGAAAATGATGGCAGTGCCATCACATATGGCAGCACATATACTAAAATTGGAACGATACAGAGAAGATTAGCATGGCCCTTGAGCAAGGATGACACGCAAATTCGTGAAGCATTCCATTAAAAAAAGAGAAAGAGAGAGAAGAAAGAAAGAAAGAAAGAAAGAAAGAAAGAAAGAAAGAAAGAAAGAAAGAAAGAAAGAAAGAAAGAAAGAAAGAAAGAAAGAAAGAAAGAAAGAAAGAAAGAAAGAAAGAAAGAAAAAGGAGAAAATGATGGCAGCTGACTCTACCTAGGTAGTCTAGTCTACCAAGAGCTGTCAAAGCAGGTGCCTTCTTGGAACAGGAGCAGGCAAATTTCCCTCTGTCTTTGAATGCACAGTAGCCCACATTTAACACCCTCTGACAGAAATGATGTACAGTTTAATCATAGCAAACTGGCAAGCCACCAAATTTGTTCCAGATCAATAGATCCCACATTGAACTGCCCCATGCGACCATGTGACAACCTCAAAATTTCATAGTAGGTCAGCCCAGTAGAATCACAACAAATCTGATGGAAAAGTTGCACAGAACACCAAGTTCAGTTAGCCAATAGTAACACAGAAGGCTCAACCAGAGTTCAGTAAATCCTTAGACAATGTCTTTATTAACACCATTGAAAGATATAGAAATGATCACAAATTGATTCTCATTATCCTAAGTTTTGATAATTCCATTTGCTGTGTGTTGTATGAGGTAAATGTATAAGATAAATTTGGTTGTGCCTGTAGGGGGCAGACAGTGATGGTAGGTGGGAAAAATGGGGACAATGGTGGAAAAAAAGGTCAAACTGGTAATGGACTGGTGTTTGAACATTTAATGTCTGAAACAATTATATTATGAACAACTCAGTAAATCATGGTGTTACTTTAAAACTCTTAATTAAAAAATGTAAAAAAAAGTTTTTAAATATTACACATGGGAAAGCTCTTGCGAGCCAAGTTTTGAGAAACTCAGCTTTATCCCTAGAAGAAATAGGAAATGACTCTTCTTTTTTCTGAAGCACAGCCCAGTTACAGCTCTTGCCACACTGCTGGAATAACAACGCTTTCTGATTTGCCATATTTTGTTTCCCAGGCAGAACAGTTACTTCATAAATAAATAGATAATTAATGTTAAATGAATGCTGCTTCAGTGAATAATGTTATAAAAATCATAGTGGAGCAACTGGCATAGTTACTTGACAAAATAATAAATGAATTGTGGAATTGATTTATTCTGAAATTCACTGGATTCAAACTATCAGTTTTTTTATTTGTATACCTTTTGCTTTATTTACCTTACCACCTCTTTTCTTCTTCATAGGCAACTTTTTTTCTATTGTCATTGTCCACCTGTTTGTTTGTTTGTTTGGTTTTTTTGGGTCATACCCGGCGATGCTCAGGTGTTACTCCTGGCTGTCTGCTCAGAAACAGCTCCTGGCAGGCACGGGCAACCATATGGGATACCGGGATTCGAACCAACCACCTTTGGTCCTGGATCAGCTGCTTGCAAGGCAAACACTGCTGTGCTATCCTGTTTGTTTCTTAATTTTGTTTTGTCTGGCCACCACTGTGAGGCAATATAAGGCACAATATAAGGCACACATAGATGAAATAATCTAAACACTTGTCTTATTTTACTTTGCACAGGTCTCTTGAGATCCTTCCATTTGTTATCAATGAAAACTTACATCAAATTTTAAATTGTAGCTGGATAATATTGCATTGTAATAATATCACACATATTTTCTATCCAGTTATCTGTTGATGGGAATTTTGGTAGTGTACCAGGTTTGGTAGTGTAAACACTGGGCTATATTTTATTTTTGTGTTATTGTTTTAAATAGTCACTCAAAGTGGAATGACTAGAACATATGGCAGCTCAGCAATTCTTTTCTGTTCTTCCTTCCTTCCTTCCTTTCATTCATTCTTTCTTTCTTTGTTCTTTCTTT
>PVKC010048255.1:0-11019 GCA_004027635.1 Crocidura indochinensis | reverse complement strand
GACTAGCTGGTTGAGTCAAGAAGGATGCAAGCAGCTAGCTCAAGACAGTCCAGCCTGGTTTCTCAGCTTTGGTCACAGTTCTGGCCATGGTCTCCATCATAGACATAGCCCCACCCTTGGTCCTGGCCCCACACAGCTTTGGTACAGCCCAGCATGCAGGGAAGAATGTTAAGGCAGAACCTGGAGGTCTGGTCTGGGAACTATGTCAGTACTATTCTTCCTTCCCAGCTCCTCATCACCATCACTGCCTGCTTCCCACACCCTCTCCTTTCCCACACTCCCCGCCAGCTACCAGCTCTGACTCTCGCCTCCTGGGGCCCATCAATCCAGGTGCCTGGGGAATCCGTGCTCCCTGGATGCCCACAGTGCCCGACTGGCTTCTTGTGATTAATTAGTCGACATCACAATGTCACAGCCCCCTAGGGTCCTCTGTGGCCCATTTCCTCCTCCTTGCCTTTGCTGTCACATATTCAATACTGCCACCAGGCAAGCATGTGACATGATGGGTGGGGGGAGAAGTGACAGAGCTAGCCTGGGGTCACCAGGAATGGTGACTTCCCTTGAGACCTCGTGGTTCACCTCTGCTGGAGACTGGCTCACGTGGCCCTCCCACGAGACACTGGACTCCTCCACTTGGCTTGAACAGGGACCTCTACCTTCCACCCTTAAATGACATTGCCCCAGTTTCTAAGACAGGAAGGAATTAGTGTTGTTGCACCAGCTCCCACAGAGTTTCTCATGGGAACCTCCTTCACTCTTTCCCCCCAACCCCCTTGACTCCTGGTGAGCTGTAGGTGAAGGAATGGGCAGCCTGAACATTGGGGGACTGATGGCTGCTCACGTGCTTTGTTTAAGAGCAGGAAGTCATCTGCATGGCCCTGCTGGCCCTATTGGCATGCTATTTCCCAATTTGGGGGCTGCTGACTATGTGTGATGCCCTCAACTCAGGAATTCCACTCTTGCCAGGGACCAAGGGACTACTTGATTCCTTCTACCAACTTTGTCTAGTCTTCCTGAGGATAAGTATACCACACAGGCTATGGTTCTGTGTCCAGTGAGTGTGTTCAATGGATGTCCTAGAGGCCTAGGGCCCTACTCCACTAGAAATGGCAGATCTCCAGGTGTTGAATCTATCACCTCTTCCCTTTTCCTCCCTGCTCACATGCTACTTGACCACTTGACCTCCTTCAAGTTGCCTATAAGAGCAGAGAACAGAGATCTGGGAAGATATTATAGAGGTCAGGGCACAACCTAGCACACACCAACCTTGGGTCTGACCCCTTGTACCACAAAGTTCTTCATGCACTACCAAGTCCAGCCCTGGAGGCCCCAGACACTTCTAGGAGAGCCTGGATAATTCCCAGCATTGTTGGGTCCAACCTCTACCCAGTCTTCAGGCCCTGGCATTAAATGATTGGCCAAGTTTGCAAAGAACCACCAATGAGGACTCCTAAGTACAATACCTGCACTCCTACTTCACCAAAGATCAGAAAATAACACAAGATGCCCCCATCCACAGTGTGCAGGCTACCACTAATTTTTACCCAGAAGGTGCAAACCTAGTTTTAGAGGGATAGAGCCCTGACTCAGAGATGAAGAGGTTTTATGCCTAAATGCCTAAATGAAGCCCTCTCTGCAGTCACTACCCCTTACTCCGCTAGACACTGGGCCAATTGCCTCTGCATAATATGCTCTGAAATCCCCCACTGTGCTGCGTAATGGACTATTAAGCCAGTGCTGTCCATGAATCTTAGACTACAAGGCAGCAATCACAAGCCAGCAGTTGAAAATGACTTTCCCCGGATGAGGCCACGGACACACAGAGACCCCCAAGCCCAGCCCCTGTTGCTGAAGCCCTGACCATAACTGGATCAAGAGCAAGGGTGCAGGCCATGGCCAGGAAAACACAGAATCGAGAGGACCCAGCAGACACCTCCAAGGAAGATCAGTCTGTTTCCAAGTAGACAGAAGATGTAGAAGGCCTGCACTCTCGGGACTGAGAGGCCAGGCATTCAGCCTCCATTTCATTACCCAGAGGGGCAGGCCCCCCAAGAAAAAGCTGGAAGAGCCCTAATGTAGCCATGCTCACAAGATCCCCCACAGTGAAAGGGAATAGTGTGTGTGTGTGTGTGTGTGAATAGAGTTTCCACCCAGTTCTCCAAAACCAACTAGGGCAGGCTGGCCTCAGAGTCCAGATCAAGACCCATGGGTATGAGGGAATAATAAATTGTAGGTTTCTGTCCCTTTCATGAGAGGTTTACATGAAGACAGCATCTGGCCTACCAAGAGAGCATAAAGAGCAGAAAGGTGATTGCTTTCAGGCCTGCCTCATTCTTTCAGCACTGTCCAAACTGGACTGACCCTATCAGTGATTTCCTGACACCCTCAAGTCATGACAAAGTTTTATGTCACAGTGTGCCTCAAAGTCCTTGAGAAACCACGATGCTGTGCATCAGAACACTTGGCTCTGGCATCACATTCAGACTCAGGCCTGCCAATAACTAGTCCAGAAGGTCCAATCAAGCTTGGGAAATGGATGCTCCCAAGCTTCCACTTTCCAATGAGTGTGGCACTCTTGCTGCATGGTTCCTTTCTTGGTTTCCTGCCAACCTGATCTCATAGGTGAGTGGCTGTCAGATCAGCCCCCAGGGGTCCAGTGTGCAAAATGCCCCCAATGGCCTGGAGAACAGCCAATACTCAGGCCACTGCACTCACCACCCTGTCTGGAGATTGCCATCACTTTGTGAACTAATTTTTTTTGTTCTCCCAAGTAGGTTCTTAGTGAGGCGGCCTCAGACAGATGCAGACTCTTTGCAGGGAAGATGGCAGATCCTTAGCTTGGGCTTTTGGCTCCTGCCCAGACCAGACTATGTCACCTCTAAGAGAACAGAACTGACCCCTTCACTCTCAATTACCCCTTGTCCTTTGTGACCAGTGCATCATCCAACCTTGAGGAATGTCTCTATCTTCTAAATGAACCAAGGAAAGTCCAGCAGTCATACCCTCTAAATCCTTATAGCAGAGACACCCAGGAACTTCTCAGTTCCATCAGAATCAGTATAAGAGAGATAAAACACTTGCCTTGCAGGTGACTGATGCTGATTCAATCCCAGACACCACGTATGATCCGTGAGCACTGTGGATTGTAGACAAATGCTTATTGAACCAAGTTTTTGTTTGCTTTGGAGTCCATACCCAGCATGATCCAGCTCTATGTTAAGAAATTATTCTCAGAGGTGCTCAGGAGACCATATGAGATATCAGGGATCAAATCCAGACATCCACATACAAGGCAAGTGCCCGGTCCACTGTGCTATGGCTCTGGCCCTCATTATTGAGCCATTGTATAAGAAGAGTTAAACATTGGATGGAGGGCCGGGCGGTGGCGCTGGAGGTAAGGTGCCTGCCTTAGGACGGACCGGACCGCGGTTCGATCCCCCGGTTCCCATATGGTCCCCCGTGCCTGCCAGGAGCAACTTCTGAGCGCATAGCCAGGAGTAACCCCTGAGCGTCACTGGGTGTGGCCCAAAAACCAAAAAAAAAAAAAAAAAAAAAAACATTGGATGGAAAGTGTGTTCCCATGCACATGGCAGTATAATTAACAACAGTCATCGGGGTGGGACACCCAATTGTCCAGGTCAGATAAACAGAACAGATGTTCTTCTGGTGTGATGATATTCTATTTGCAAGGGATGCATGTCACACCAACCTCCTGGATGGCCTTGAGGATGTGTGTGAAGTGAAATAATAAGTGAGTGACAGAAAGTTTTGGGGATCTCACTGACACACACCACAAACAATCAATATCATAGAGGCAGAAAATTTAGAAATGGTGCCAGGGGTCTTGGGGTGGGCAAATTCAGAGTTGGTTTCTATTTTGCAAGATGAAGAGTTCCAAATGTGGCTGGGGAATGTGTGCTGAATATCCCAGAACCACACCCTAGTGAGGGTGAATTTGTGTGGGGTCTATTTTATGTATGACTTCCTGTACTCTGCTATTGATATTTTAGGATCCCACTTGGCTGTGTTCTGCGCTTACTCCTGGCTCTCTGCTCAGGGATCATTCCTGGCAGAGCTCAAAGAACCATATGCAGTGCTGAGAATTGTACCCAGGCTGTTTGTACCATTTCTTCGGTCCCAATATATTGCACTTAAATTTTTTCTAAAATATAAAACTGTATAAAAATTAAGCCAGCTGGCTGGAGTCAGACTCACAGGTTCTGTCCTATATAGAAGACTGCCCAGAACACCAGGTCCTTGCAGTGGGAGGTCACCAGGTCTTTGAAGGAAAAGTGGTAGATCTTCCTTGGCAGTAGTATAAGCCTCCAACCTTAGAAAAGTCTAGAAGGCATACTGAGCTGGCAACAAAGCCATACTAATGGGAGTCCCTCCATATTTCTTTTTTTTTGTGGGGGGGAGGTACACAATGATGCTCAGGGGTTACTCCTAGCTATGCGCTCAGAAATTGCTCCTGGCTTGGGGGACCATTTGGAACACTAGGAATTGAACCCAGGTCTGTCCTGGGTCAGCTGCATGCAAGGCAAACATCTTACTGTTGTGCTATCATTGCCCACCCCCACCCCATTTCTTCTATCTAACCTTGAATAGATTATTCAGCTTTCTTTGCTGTTGTTGTTTGTTTTTAACCACACTCAACTTCTCTCTTAGCTCTGATCGTCCTTCTTAGCTCATGTCTGAAGGTTGTGCTTAAAATCAAGTTAACTCATTTATGCTGTTGAGTTTTGAAAATGGGGAGAACTGTGTGCAAAGGAATCAGCTCTTCACAGGGGGAGGATGATGAGGTCAGGGGAGCAGGTGGCAGACAAGCCTGACCCTCAGGGCAAGAAATGATGAGGGAAATGATCCCTGCTGATTGTCTGGAGGCCAGGCCAGCAGGCTGCCCAGTGAAGGGCTGGGTCAGCTGCCCCTGAACCATCTGTCCCCGCCCAGTTCAGAGGCTCTGGCAGATGGACGTGGGCATTGACATGGATGTGGCCCACAGAGAGGGATGGAGGCGGCCAACAATTTACAACTCACCCCTGAGCCAATCAGTTCAAACTCCTGCCACCGCCTTGTGCCTGGCACACCATTGAGGAGAAGTTTGTTGATTTGTGAATTGATGGAGATTAGATGGAGTCTTTCAGTGCCTTCTAAAGCAGTTGTTTGTACCTCTCAGAAGAGGCACACTAGAAGGTCTTGAGAAGCTTTGCCCAAGCTTCATGGACACCTTGAAAATGTGGGATTCCCTAGAAGTCTTGGCAGCTTGGCAGGTCTCTCCCCCAACTTTTCTCACAGGACTAGCAGGACGTAAATGGGGGTCCAGACTCTCCATTAACATGGCGCCTGCCTTGGCATCTTTTTTTCCATCCCAGAATGTAAGCAGACAACCCTGTCTCCTCCCAGCCTGATGGTGAGGCACAAAGAAGCTCATAAACATGAGCAGCTTCCTAATGACTCAGTGACAGAGCCATAGCACAGTAGGGAGGGCATTTGCCTTGCATGTGACTTGACTTGGTTCAACTCCTGCATCCCATACGGTCCCCAAACTTGCCAGGAGTAACCCCTGAGCACTACCAAGTGTGGCCCCCAAACCAAAGAAAAATAAGCTTTTGACTCCAAATGTAGGATGAATATGAATTCATATCCTTTTAATGCAAGTCAGAAAAAGAGAAGACTGATTCACTTGTATTTTTTTTATTTTAGGTTTTTTTTTTTAATTATTCTGGGGAGTTTATTATACCATTTTGCTCCAGTCCCAATCATGGTAGCATTGGGAGACCATATTGTGGTAGGATGGAGCACAGGGCTTCTGCATACAAAACCTATGCTCCAATCCCTGTGCATCTTTTTAGGTAACTTTATTTCCTGCTTTTCTTACTGCATCTATGTATACCCACTATAGATCACATTCAGAAATAAAATCACAAAGAAAAAAAGAAAAGAAAAGAATACCCAAATCACTCTGAATCCTCCAGCTAAGAGGGAACTGCCATTAACAATTTTATTTTCCTTCTTGTTTTTCTTTTCTGTGAATATAAATCAGTTTTATATGTTATTCTAATAGATTTAGCTACTGCTGAGTTTGATTTGGTTTTAATTTAGCATGAGAATTCTCTTATTAGGAACTGGAGAGATAGTTCAGGAGAAGTTAAGGTGCTTGCCTTGCATCCTGCTGAACCTGGTTCAATCCTCAGCACCGTTATATGATCTCTTGAGATGTGACTCCCCCCAAAAAAGAAAGAAAATTCTCACATTAGTAAAAATGCCAGTAAAGGTGCCAAATTTTTTGTTTTGGTTTGGTTTGGTTTTTGTTTGGGGGACCACACCCAGTGACGATCAGGGGTTACTCCTGGCTATGCACTCAGAAATCACTCCTGGTTTGGGGGATTCTATGGGACACTGGGGATCGAACCAAGGTCTGTCCTGGATCAGCTGAATGCAAGGCAAACACCCTACCACTGTGCTATCACTCCAGTCCCAGGGTGCCAGTTTTGATAGCTATCCCTCCCATCAAGTTCTTGCTTCTTTGCTTCATTTTCATGCTACTATAGAGAACTAGCTTTGAATCATCTTCCGGTCTAAATATCTATGTAGTACTTGACTCCCTCGAGAACATTGCCCATAGAGAAACATTGAAATCGAAGAATCTTGAACAAAAAATGTTCACGTTCCTGAAACATATTGGCATCTGTCTGAGAAAAAGATTTAGTTCCTAGTCTCATCAGCAGTATATAAAAATTCCAACTCACTGCCTTCTTGTGAACACTGAATATTATTTTAAATTGCCAATTATTTATTTACTATAGTATATTGATATATTAATATGCATTCATATGTTTAATTGATATGCATATTAATATCCAATATTAATCAATGATTTGCATATCACATTATATATTATAATGTATACTATATTCTATATGTCATATTATAATAAATTACTATTATTTATTGCTAGTTTGCTGCGCATGTAATTTTTTATCTACTCTTTCATTGACTGCTTCAGAGAGCACACACTTATGAACTGGCTAAATGTGATCGTGGAGGTTACTATATATATTTTCTCAACCAAAATCGAACACAATGGCCATTTTCTTGCTAGTGATGATGCCAATGATAATATCACTTCTGAGGAACCCACAAACAATTGTTCTTAGAACTCGATGTCAGGGAGAGTATTTGTTTTCTCACTAACACTTTGAGTGTCATAATACACATATTTTATCATCTTGTCACTGGCCACTAGAAAGCACAGACTGTTACCTGAACCAATTTTTAATCATTCTATGGAAATCTTATGGTACTCTGGTATTCAGATATTACCCTGAGACCAGAATCTCAGGTTTCTAGGTAAAACAGGGAAAATGTTTACATAAGATCACCAGGGAGAGTGTTACCAAGAAGGTGTCATAATAGTGATAGGGGCATTGGTGGTGGAAATGTTGCACTGGTGAAGGGGGGGTGTTCTTTTTTTTTTTTTTTTTTGGTTTTCTTTGGGTCACACCCGGCAGCACTCATGGGCTATCCTGGCTCTATGCTGAGAAATTGCCCCCGGCAGGCTCAAGAGACCATATGGGATGCTGGAATTCGAACCACTGTCCTTCTGCATGCAAGGCAAACACCTTATCTCCATGCTATCTCTGCAGCCCCAGAGGGTATTCTTTTTATGACTGAAACTCAACTACAATCATGTTTGTACTCATAGTGTTTAAATTACGATATTATTAAAACGTAAAATAAAATATAAAACATTTAAAAATTAAATAAATAATTAGAGGATATATGTCAAAAAATCTGCTTCTTCTGCAGGATTAATTAGCATCCTGGCTTGGAGTCAAACCAAAGCCTGCCTCTAGGAACTTGGGAATATTTTCACAAACCTCACTTCCCTTCTCAACACAATACAGACAGGAAAAACTATAACATAAAGTATCTAGTGAAGAGGTGGAGTTGGAGAGATTAAGATACAGGAGCTGGGGCTGGAGAGATAGCATAGAGGTAGGGCCTTTGTCTTGCATGCAGAAGGACGGTAGCTGGAATCTGGGCATTCTATATGGTACACCAAGCCTGCCAGGAACAATTTCTGAGCGTAGAACCAGGAGGAACCCCTGAGTGCTGCAGGGTTTGACCAAAAAAAAAAAAAAAAAGATACAGGAGCTAAGATACATGCTTCACTGGGGCTAGAGCAATAGCACAGTGGGTAAGGCATATTTGCTTTGCATATGGCTGACATCCATGTTCGGTTCCTCAATCATACCAGGAACTTTTTTGAACACAGAGCCAGGAGCCATCTTCAGTAAGCAATAGCCTTTTCTTCATGGCTATCTGGTTTGAACAAATCAAGATTTCCCACCATTAGTCAGCCAGGGACCCTTTTCAATGTAAACAATTCAAAATCTACTCCTCCAGAATGAGTGTTCCCTTTTTTCCCCCTCCCCTATTTTAAATAATCCCTCCTTGCCTTTGCTCCATCCTAGCAGCCTTCAACACAGCATGCACCGCAGAGTCCTGCAGTGGTCACAGCGATAGCTGTAATTTGTTTATGATTAGTATTCTCCAAGGTGCAATTGGAATTGTTTATTGTTTACTGAACAAACAAGAAGAGAACGACATATTTTACGGGGCACTGTGGTGCAGAATGGTTAAATGTCACTGCTTTTCAGGGAGATTAATGGTCACATGTGCACAGAAGTCATTTATAATATTAAAAATAAAATTATTGCTGGTTCTTTTCAGCAAAGCAATGAAAATAAATGTCGATTAGGGAAACCATGGGGAAAAACTGTGCGACAAAATAAAGGGGAGGCTGGGGCGAGAGAGGGAGAAACACATTTTTAATTTCTTCAGCGAACCCAGCCACATAAGTGAAATGTGCTCTTGTTCTCTGATGATGACCAGAGAGAGACTCGGTGGTTTTGTGTGACTTAATTTGGGAACCAACACGTCAAAGTCATTGGGATCTTGAAGTGAACCCTCAAGGCTGTCTTGGCAATGAATATCTCATTCATATTCATTGCCCTCTTGATGCCAGCCCCTTGGGTTCCCTTCTCACCTTCCCCTCCAGGACATCAGTCCTTCTGGCCACTCATCTCTGTCCCTGCTTCCATCAGTGCTGGTTGGCCAATTACAACTGTCTATGAACGCATGTTTCCTTGCTTCCTCAGCCTTCTCCCATCTACTCACCCCAAATGGCTCAGAATGATCATTTTTAAAATCTTAACAAACTTGGGTCCAAGACATAGTATGAGAGATAAAGTACAGGTGCCCCTGGTTGGATCCTCAGTACTGCATATATTTCCCAAACACCTCCTACGACCCTGGTACACAAAACTTGATCATTGCTGGATATGGACCCCAGCATACTCCCCCTCCCAAAGTAATAAATTAGTTTAAGTTTCTTGTCTAAACTCCTTAAGTAACTTCCTTACCACTACTGCTGCCTGATTAGATGTCTGCCTTCTTCTCAGGCACCATTTTGGCCCGTCCCAACTCTCTAGAGCCTTATTGACCTGTGCTCAGTCTCCATATCATGAACAGAGCATCATTTCGCATAACTATGCAGCACCCACTCCTTGACATCCCTTTTTGCTTGGCTGAATCTCCAAGTTTTCAGCCTTAGCTCTAATCTCTGCTCCCCAGGGAAGGCTAAAGTGGCCGACCATCAGCCTAAATCTTTCCCCTACCCCTCTATTCGCACCCTGACACCCCCCCCCCCAGCCATGTTCTTTTCCAATCTCCCCAACTTATTTTATTTATTCAATAAAACAAAGACAAAGTGCAATGGGGGTGGGAAGGCAGGAGGAATTCTTAGGGTGTAACCTAAATGAGTTAGCAATTTCTCAAATGCAAAGAAATCCCACCTCACCACAGTCTTCTACTTAAACTCGGTGATCTATTTAGCACTCCTCAACCTGCTTTCATTACCCTTCACTATGTGCCAGGCTCTCTCCGGGAGATAAAATAAAGAAGACAGACCCCCTGTCGCCAAGAATTAAGTGGGAGAAACTAGCAATGCAGGCTTAATTGCCCAATCGGGTGAGGCAAACACACAGCTAAAGGTGTGTAGCGATTACCAGAGCACCCCAGAGGGAGCCACATGTCTTTCTTCAAGGCAGAACAAGCGATGCAAGAAAGTGGCATCTGAGTACAGAGTTACTCCCACTTGGAAAAGATGATGCTAAATGGTGGACTCAGGCTGCAGGAATCAGGGAGCCATGTTGCTTGTTCGAGAAACTGCAAGTCACCGTGTCTCTGGTCTATGAAAGGCTGCAAAGGGGTCATTGCTGGAGAGCTGGTTGGTGTGCAGAGCCTCCATTTCCATTGAAGGATGCAGAATCCAGCAAAGGTTTACAACCAGTCAAATCTAAAAGGAACTCAGAAATCTAACTCTGGGAAGGGGTGATTCCAGAGACAAATGAGGCTGAAAATTCAGCATTGCTCAGCCGATTTTGTGTTGCAGACTACAAAGGGGTTGATTCCTATTATTGTGTTTTGCTCGCATGGTCTGGCCCTCTAGCCACTCACTCAGCCATAGCATGTAAGGGACTCCCAAAGGCACAGAATTGCTCCCATGATTTGGCCTCATCGACCTTCTCATTGACCTCTTCCTATCACCACGCTCTGTGGCCAATTCTTGCAGACTCCTTAGTACAGATGCTGAAAGTAACTCATAAGAATGTTCCAGACTGGGCCGGAGTGATAGCACAGAAATAGAGCATTTGTTTTGCACGTAGCTGACCCAGGATAGACCTTAGTTCAATACCTCAGCATCCCATATGGTCCCCCGAGCCAGGAGCAATTTATGAGTGCATAGCTAGGAGTAACCCCTGAGCATCACTGGGTGTGAGTCAAAAACAAACAAACAAACAAAAACAAGACTGTTCCAGACTGTTTTATGCAGTTTATAAGCACCCCCTTCTCCTAATAAGTTAGATAATGCTGCTAACCTGCATGTGAGAGAAACCTCTTGCTGTGTAGCGTAGTATATAGAGGAGTGCAGAAGGCACCCTAATTCCTACA
>PVKC010048254.1:0-10912 GCA_004027635.1 Crocidura indochinensis | reverse complement strand
CTTCATTCTCATTTGTTTCTAAGAATTTTTTTCATCCCTGAACTACTAGTAATGAATCATTATCGGTGTTAAAATTATTTCTCTAAAGAAATAGTGCCCAGGATACAAGAGCCACACACCGTGTGGGAGAAATTATTCACTCAATACCCATCAGATAAGGGGCTAATATCCAAAATATACCGGGCACTGACAGAACTTTACAAGAAAAAAAAGCATCTAATCCCACCAAAAAATGGGGAGAAAAATGAACAGACACTTTGATAAAAAAAAAAAAAAGAAATACAAATGGCCAAAAGGCACATGAAAAAATGTTCCTCATCACTAATCATCAGGGAGATGCAAATCAAAATAACAATGAGATACCATCTCACACCACAGAAATTGGCACACATCACAAAGAATGAGAACAATGGGTGTTGGCAGGGATGTGGAGAGAAAGGAACTTTATCCACTGCTGGTGGGAATGCCGTCTAGTCCAACTTCTATGGAAATTCCTCAAAGAACTGGAAATTGAGCTCTCATTTGACCCAGCTACTCCACTCCTAGGGATCTATCCTAGGAACACAAGAATGCAATACAAAACCCCTTTCTCACACCTATATTTATTGCAGCACTATTCACAATAGCCAGGCTCTGGAAACAACCAAGATGCCCTTTAACAGAAGAATGGCTAAAAAAAAACTGTGGTACATATACACAATGGAATATTATGCAACTGTCAGGAGAGATGAAGTCATGAAATGTTCCTATACATGGATGTACATGGAATCTATCATGCTGAGTGAAATAAGTCAGAGGGAGAGAGAGACGCAGAATAGCCTCACTCATCTATGGGTTTTAAGAAAATAAAAGTTATTTTTGCAACAATCCTCAGAGACAATGAGAGGAGGGCTAGAACTTCCAGCTCACTTCATGCAGCTCACCACAAAGAGTGGTGAGTGCAGTTATAGAAATAACTACACTGAAAACTACCATAATCAGGTGAATTAATGAGAGAACTCAGAAGCCTTCTAGAGCACAGGTGAGGGTAGGGTGGTATGGAGGGAGATTTGGGACATTGGTGGTGGGAATGCTGCACTGGTGAAGGGAGGTGTTCTTTACATGACTGAAACCTAATGACAATCATATATGTAATCAAGATGTTTATTATTATTATTTATTTATTTTTGGTTTTTGGGTCATACCCGGTGACACTCAGGGGTTACTCCTGGCTATTTGCTCAGAAGTCGCTCCTGGCAGGCACGGGGGACCATATGGGGAACCGGGGGATCGAACTTCGGTCCATCCTAGGTTAGCACAGGCACCTTACCTCCAGCGCCACCGCCCAGCCCCCAAGATGTTTAAATAAAGAAAAAAATGTAAAAAAGAAAAAGAAAAATAAACCAGGAAAAACGTTATTTCTCCATTTCTTTTTGTATTTTTTCTATTTTCATTGCATCATGGTCTGAAAAGTTTGTTGATAATAATTATATACTTTTAATTTTATGGAGGCATGTTTTATGGCCCAGAATGTGTTCTATCTATGAAAAATATCCCATGTTCATTGGATAAGGTTGTGTATTCAGCTTTTGGAGAATGAAAAGCCCATTATATATCTACTAGGCCCTTTGTTCTATTTCTTCTTTCCAAGCTATAATATCCTTGTTGATCTTTTTTCTGATCTTTCAGGTGGTGACAGAGGGATGCTGAAATCTTCCACTAAATTTGGGCTGCAGTTGATGTATTTCTTCACATCTACTAGCAATTACTTTAAGTGTTTTGCTGGCCACAAATTTGGGTCCACATATTTTCAGGAGCATGATTATTTTTCCTGATGTAAATACTCCTATGTTGTTAATAAATTATCCTCTTTATCTCTTCTAACCTTTAGAAACCTGAAATCTGTCATCTGATATTTGTATGGTCACACAGCCTTATTAAGGTAATTGTTTGCTTGAAGAATTTTCTTCCAACCTTTGACTTTGAGTCTGTGTTTGCTCTGACTATTTGATTAGTTTTGAATGAGTCTGTGTTTGCTCTGACTATTTGAATGGGATTTTGTGCCATCTTTTTGGTAGTAGTTTAGTGTATTCGTGCAGCATATTTTGCCTTAAAGTAGACCCTTCATTACTTCTTTTATGATTAGTTTTGCATCTATAAAGTTTCTAAATTGTTTATCCATCAAGCTGTAAATCTTTCCTTTAAACAAGAATGAAAGTCTGTATGGTAGAAATATTTTTGGTGAGACATTGAGTTTTTTTCACTATATTCCACTACTGTTTCTGGGCCTGTTAAGTTTCTTGCTATAAAGCTGCTGCAATTTTTGATTTATTTATATCTATTTTTTTCTTTGATCTTGCTGCTTTTAGTATTCTATGTCTATGAGGGTTTTTGTTTGTTTGTTTTTGGGCCACTTCTGGCTCTGTGTTCAGAAATCACTCCTGGCAGACTCTGGAGAACCATATGAGATTCCAGGAATTGAACTAGGTCAGCCCCATTCAAGGCAAACCCTACCCACTGTGTAATCACTCTGACTTCTCTATGTGTGGTTTTCATCATTGTGAATAAATATGCTTTGGGACATTTTTATATGGAACTCTTGTAGCTGGTACTCTTCATCATGCAGGATATAGGTGCATGCACTGCTTATCTCTGGGAACTTCTCAACAACGATGTTTTTTGTGTATTGCTTCTGTAGAGGGGTTTTCTTCCTGTATCTTTGGAACCCCAAAATTCTTACATTGTTTCTATTGACTTTATCCAAAGGTCTGTTGTTATCTGTTCACTTATTTTGAGGATTTTTTGCATACTTTGTTAATTTATTTTAAAGCTCTTTTTCAACTTCTGCTATAGAAGATTTATACAGCTCATCTTCAAACTCACTGATTTTGTCCTCAGCAGCTCTTACTCTGCTGATGAGACTTTCTAGTGAGGTTTTTTTTTTTTTTTCATTTTGCCTACAGGTTTTTTAGTTCTGTCATTTCTGTTTGAAGTTTTGTCATTTCTACTCTCATATTATTGACTTTTATTGGCTTTCTGTACCATGGATTTTGAGTTCTTTGAGCATTCTCAATATTTTCTCTTTAAAGTATTAACAAAAAAGATATATAACTAGCTGATACTAGTTGGACCTCCAGGATTACCATCTCCATTCACTATGTGTGGTGGCTTTTTGAGTTGCTTTCCCCATAGTGACCATTTCAGTATGGTGATGTTTTCTATATGTTGTGTGGGTTCATTGACTAGAATAAATAAGCTCTTCTTGAGCTCTAGATTCCTTTTTATCTAAATATTGGCTTGATCTGTTATTTATACTAAAAGGTTACTGCTATACTACTTAACTATTTATTAAAACATATTTGAGGGGCCCTGGAGATAGCATGGAGGTAAAGCGTTTGCCTTTCATGCAAAAGGTCATCAGTTCGAATCCCGCTCGTGCCTGCCAGGAGCAATTTCTGAGCATGGAGCCAGGAGTAACCCCTGAACACTGCCGGGTGTGACCCAAAAACCAAAAAAAAAAAAACATATTTAAGAGTAACCTGGAGATTTATATCTTGTTTCTCTCTTTTAGATACCAGAGATTTTATGGGGATAATTTATTACTGATTTAGAAATCTGTAGTTCCCAACCTGCCCATAGAGTGCATAGGGGGAGCGGCCCTAAGACTGTGGAAGGTATTTTGCCTGCCTGCCTGGGCTGAGAGGGAGGTGAGGTTTTCAATTCCCTTCAGCACATTTGGTTGGAATTCTTTAAAGATTGACATCAATGCACTTGAATAACTAGGATGAGCAGAAGTAGAAACAGACACTAACAGGGCCTGAGGTGCTGTGACACAAGGGTTGGTTAGAGAAACCAGCATCTAAACCCCATCACTTCAAAGTTATCAGAAAAATCTTATGATATATAGTATCTTTTTTGTGTTTTAAAATACTCCTTCTGTTTCAGTACATTTTTCTTTTCCATATGATATTAAAAAATCATTAGTATTTGTTCTTTAAGCCAGTGTATGCTATGTAGTGGGTCAGATAGTAATTTTTTTAAATTTTAGGCAAAACTTGAGCCTAGTAAAGGCATACTTTTGACTCTCTGCTCAGGAATCGCTCTTGTGATGCTTAAAGGGCCATATGCAATTACTTTAACCTCTATATTACTTTCTGTCCCAGCACATAGTAAATATTTTATATATAGAAATAATTTGAGATTTATGTTGTACACACATTTAAATTTTTTTTTGCTTGTTGGTAACAAAATATAGTAGCCTTAGTTTGCCAACTTCTTTCAGGGGGGGTAAAGTTTTTATATTTGTTCATGTATTTGATATTTCTAATATTGTTTATTATGCTGTGTCAAAACTCTTTTTAAGCTTATATCTTCTTCTGGTGGAATATTTTTTCCTTTTATTAAAATTGTCTTAGGAACTAAAGCCAGTAGTACCTCTTGCATATGGTGATGTGGAATATACCTGGGCCTCACAGATGCTTTAATATCTGACTTACACCCCTGAACCTGGAATAAGTTTGCACATAGGGATGGTCTATTGAAAGTAACCAATTTCAGCTTCTATAAGCTTCACATAGTTCTGGTTAGTCTTTGGAAAAATGTTGTCAATTATAAAACTGTAAGTTAAATTTTTAACCAGCATAAAAGTGTCTTTTATTAATAATATATAGTGCTTCTCATGAGATGTTAACTGACAGTTTGTTCTTCTGTATGTTATATGACACTTTTTTAATTTTAAGAGTTTGCTCTTTGTAGGACATTTACTATAATTTGTTAGTTTTTATTGTCTTTTTTGGGGGGAGTTTCCTTATTGGGATTTTGAAACTTCTTAGTTTTCGATTTACAGCTTACATCAAGTTAAGAAAAACCCTTCTCAATATATTTTCAAAAGCTTCCCTCTACTTTTTTTGAGATTTTAACCACATATAACACCTCTTATATTATGTTTTCACTTTCTCATCATTGTTTCCTGATTTTATTTGATTAGTATCAGTTACTTCAGTTTTAGTATGTGGTTTTCTATAGTGTCTAATCTACTGTAATCCATTTGCTAAATTTATTTTAACATTTTTAACTCTAGAAATTCTACTTGTTATTTTCAGTATTCTGTATATGAGGCTTTCCTCTACTCTTGGCCAAGTTAAATAAAGATATAATTATTTGTTGAGTTTATTATCTGTGTTTTGTTTGTATTGATTAATATTCATCTTCATTAAAAAACTCTGTTCTTTTTAAATTAATTTTTAATTTATTTTAAAATAATTTTAAATTTCAATTAATAATTAAGAATTAAATTTAAAATTGGAGGATAATATCTCTTATCCTCCAATGGATTAAAAACTTTCATAAAATATGTGGGAGTTATGTCTGTCAGATGGTCTATAAAAAGGCAGTTATAAAAACAGGCAAAGCAGTTGAGCAACAACAGGATCTGGTAGTGAAATTACTATTATTCAATTGTCTCTGAAAACTGAGTGTGTTTACTTAAAAAAAGGAGGAGAACAGATATTACATTGTATTAGAAATGGGCAACTGGAAGACAGACTACCACAAGAGTTCATATGCTTTAGTTTTGAATTCCTTTTGTAATTAAATGAGGTATATTTTAATCAAGAGCTAGCTCGCAGGTGTTTGTTTTCTTCAGACTTCAACCCCTTTACTAGAATTGGGCTGCTATTCTTTTTCTAATCTTCTAAAATCAATTTGTCATCATAGCTTTTAGGGGTGTGAAAGTTAAGGCTGGATCCCTGAATTGAAGAAAACGTAAATTAGAACTGCCGGGAACACTGTGCATTAAATTATTTATTCTATGTATATAAGGAAGTTGGGGATTTTAGCTTTACAGAAGCCAGAGACACTAGTATCTCAGTCAACTTGTAAGAAGATCTTTTTTTTTTTTTTTTTTTTTTTTTTGCTATATGAGAAATCGGGACCTCTTCTTACCTGACCTGAGTCATCTGAACCTGCAGGGAGTCATTCTTGGTGTCCTTTTCATCTGGGGGTGGTGGTGGTGGTTAATTCCCATCTGAAGCAACAAGGTAATTTCTGTGTCTTCTTAATCCTGCAATTTAACAGGTGTTGGAGAGAAGAGGACTATAACATAGGAACCTAGAATCCAGTTGCTTGGAGAGATGAGCTGAGAGGGTTGGTGTCCTCTCTGCACTGGGTTCGACAGAAATACCTCCCACACATGGTGCTAATTTTTTTTCAGGCTGTAATTCCTGCTAGGTTTTTATTAGTATTTGTGGCCACTCTCGTCTTTACTCCCCTGTCAGCTTTCCTGCTGACCTTCACATTTTCCCTAGAGATTTCACCACCTTACTATTCATTAAAGATAGTATAAGCAAAGGTCTGTCTTCTTTTTTTTTTTTTTTAACCATATAGAATGCCGGGATTCGAACCACTGTCCTTCTGCATGCAAAGCAAACACCTTACCTCCATGCTATCTCTCCAGCCCTGACTTTTTTTTTATAATATTTTATTTAAACACTTTGATTACAAACATGATTGTGGTTGGGTTTCTGTCATGCAAAGAACACCCCCCTGGTCCACCTTCTTTAAATTCTTTAGGCTACAAAGGACAGTAGGCTCTACCTACAAGGAGTGAACTCTCATGTTACCTAAACTTTTACTGGGAATTCAGGCAATTGACTGGTTTGGGTTTGCAATTATCAATATCTGAAAAAGATCAGATCAAGTAGATAGAGAAATATCACCTAAAATTATTAAGGTCCTGGAACATTAAATAGTTCTCTCAATCCTTGGAGGACAGAGCATTATATAAGGCTATCTCTGGGATGTTGATATAGAATTTAATCAACAGAAACCAAAGCATCATAACACAATACCCGTTCTCTAAACATTTAGGCATTTCTGTGAGATCACCTTTTCCTCAGGAAAAGCTCTCTAATGCTATAAGTGTTTCAAAAATAGGAGACCCAGGACTCCCTCTAAATTTAGTAACAGCAAATAATTACTTCTACTGCCCTGTTAAGCCTAAATTCTCCATAAAAATGTTCTGGTCTCCACTGTTAGAATCAGATGAGCAATAGCATGTACAGCTTTTATGTTCTTTCATGACTAGTCTATTACACCCCTAATTACAGTTTCATATGGGTTATCCATAGGAGTGGGCTTTAAGGTAAACTCACTAGACTACATTTAATTCAGTTAGCTACAGTTAAATAGGTTCTCTCTCCACCTTCACCTTGAACCTTTCTAAATTTGGCTTACTCCTTTGCATAAATACAGCAAGAGAGAAGAAATCTCCATTTATGGCATCCCATTATTTACAGAGAATTTCTGCCAATTGTTCTAGGACAGAGCAGGTGGTCTATCAATAAAAGCATTAATACTTTACCAGTTATGTCAGGGTTACCCAAACTTGGCTGATGAAAAGATGTGAAGGTCAGTTCAGCATGATAAGCTGGAGGTGGCCTTGAGCCTATCATCTTCTGTAGGAGTAACACTGAGAGCAGGACCCAGATTGTGGCCAGTCCTTGCAGATCTAGACATTTCTAGATGATTTCTGATTTTTCTAGGCCAGTCTGTCTCTATAGTTTCTTTGAAGTTAGCAGAGTACTTGTAGCCATACCAATTATTCTAGACCTGCTTCTATCATTTAAACTTAACCCCTTTCAACTTTATTTCTCTGGAGTAGGGCTCTGGGGTCCCCTAGCTTACTTTTAAGATTTCCTGTTTGCTTGAGAATAATACCCCTACAAAGAGGAAAACTTTATTTCTGCCTATATTTATGCAAACTAAAATATTATAACAAAGTATAAAAATTACTAAAAGTGCCAAGGAAAGAGAAAAGGCATGCTTTTCAAATTTACAGAACACACAGAACAACAGTTATACATATAATTCTGAATTCCATTTGGAAAACCTTGATTTCCTGTCATTTCTAAAGGTTCAATTTTTTAAGAGCACCGTAATGTGAGTCTAGAGCATCTAAGCTCCTTTTCCATAAAATCCTCTATACAAAAACATTAGATTATTTCTAATTTGGAGACATACTAATAATAATCACCCAATTTGCCCTTACAGTTTCTTTCCTTACTACACATCTTCAAACCTTCTGCATATTCCTTTATATTTATTCTGTAACTTTCCTTCATTTCAATTTGCCACTACTGCTTATACTTCCACAGAATTCCATTAATTTTTTGAAACATTCATAACTCCATCCACTCTCTTTCTTTTTCTTGCTTTTTTGTTTTTTGGGCTACATCTGGTGATGCTTAGGGATTACCTCTGGCTATGCCCTCAGAAATCGCCCCGGCTTGAGGGGCCATATGTGATGCCAGGGATTGAACGGTAGTCTGTCCTAGGTTAACAGGTGCAAGGCAAACGCCCTACTGCTTGTGCCACCACTCTGTCCCTCTATTCTCTTCCTTGTTCCTTTCTCTAACCTTCTCTTCTCTCTTCATCCTTTGATGGGTGGTCCTATAGCTGCATGCACCCATCTTGGAGCACCAGACAGGACCATTCTTGGCTCTATGCTCTGGCTTCTTTCCATGCCTTTTTCTGTATCTTCCTCCTACCAGCTCTGCTGCAGCTCTAGGCAAGAACTTAAAACAGCCCTCATTTAATTTTGAAACGAATTGCAAGATATTCTTACACCTAGTAGCACCAAATTGTCCTATATGATACTTAATAAAGACCTTTAAATCAGTTCTATAGATTTCCCACCTTGATCTTTAAGTTGATTGACTATTGTCTAGGGTGTTTCATCATGTTCTTTTATGGCTAGATGTCTGGGCAGTATACTGTGGTTTATAGGCCTGGGGGTCTGTATCATTATTGTTGAGATAGAAACTTAGCTCTTAAATGAAATTTAGCCTTGTTAGCCTGAAATGAAACTTAATATTGGTTTGACAAAATGAAGTCTCTTCTGCTCTAAGCTTTACAATACTTTTGAGCCGTTTTTATATATTAAGAATATTCTCTTATTAATCATCTCAAAATTCCTTTTCTTCACCTCCTCTAGGTAGTAGAAGAAAAGAAGCCTTCTTTGTTGCATGCTTAATGGTTGATTGATACCTACCTCAATGTTCCATTTTAATTGTTTAAAATATGTGTTTTGGTCATTTAAATGTGATTTGTCTCTAGTCACATTTTGGTGTTAGTTTTTTTTAAATTCACATGTCTAGTACAGAGTATATTATTTATTAAGATTTGAAATAACTGAACAAATTGAAGTATAAAATTTAGGGGCAAAAATTCATGAAACTATAATTCACCTAAAATTTGGACTTGGAGATTGGTACTGAAAACGGAAGCCTCTTTTTCTTTTTGTCTGCTGTTGTGAACAGTCCCATTTTTTAAATTCCTGCAATTCTACAATAACACAGTATACTGCTCTGATTTTAGGCTTATAAGGAAATTAAGATAATAGGGAATGCCTAAGACGAATGGCCAAACCCAAGGGAATCTGTTCAACTAGACAACTCTGTTGGGTTCTTGCATTCATTGTGACAATCTTATAAATTGATGAGGAATGCTAATTGCATTTTAAAGTCTATAAAAAAGACTCAGTTTCTCTACAAAACCACCACGAACTGAGACATATTTAACTTAGTCCTATGTTACACTCCTCCCCACATGGGAAGTTCCTTCTCTTTTCTCCTACTTCTTCCAATAAAATTTTCTACCATTCAATTCTTAGTCTGAGTATGTTTATTATTTAGAATCATGGACCAATATAGAGAATTGCTATCACAGTTCCTAAATCACTACAGTGGCTAAAGCTTCTTCCTTGTAAATATGAGTTCACAATTCCAATATATTTTGCCACCCACATGCACCTTCCATGCTTAGTCCCAGAAGTTCTGTGTTTGGAACTTCTGGAACCACAATAGTATGCAGTGTATGAGCAACTAAACTGTGAGACTCCAATGAACACTGATATTAAAAGATGTGTGAGCATTGTGGCCAAAAGTGTGCCCCTGAGTAATTGCATGTGTAAGGAAAATTCAGTGGTGTGTTCTTCAGTTATTATTGTGACCAAGTGTGCAAACACCATAACCAACTGTTTATGTGACCTCCATTGATAGGAACAATAGCAAGGGAAGGAGAATGGGGAAATTTACCTAATATTTGGATTGTTTTCTCTGCTCTATAAATTTGTTTTGCATGAGTTTTGCCTGTTATTTTGTGTTAAGTTGGAAAAAATTTTAATAACATAAATAAGAACATACAAAAAGTAAAAATTTTACTTTATAAGCTGGTTGTTTTAGCTATCTGATGCCAAACATTTGAATGTTTATATAATCGGCCATGATTGGTTAATTTCATTTTATTTTTTCCTGTTTAGTATCATGTCATAATAATTTTTATTTCTAATACAATATAACATGATTTATGTACATATAAGTGAGTTCATGCGTGTGTTTAGTAACAAGGAGTTGTACTCACTTTTCCTTTTGTATTTCTTTATAATTATGTCTTTTTTGATGCTATTCTTTGATGATATCCACATACTCTTCACACATGCTTGTCTTTAGGCATCAAGCCCATGTTTTATATTGTTAGGGAAAGTCAAAGTGAGACTTCAGTCAAAGTGGGTGGAAGAGAAAGGAATTTAGTAGGCAGAAGGAGAGTTCAGGTAGCCCTCGAAACTAACTATCCTGAACAAAGTATCCATTCCATATTTAAGTTTTTAAAACCTGAAGCAAGCAAGTGGGCTTACATAAGAAAAATTATAATTGAGACTAATATAGTTTTAGGGACTGATGAGGTGGCACTAGAGGTAAGGTGCCTGCCTTGCAAGGCTAGCCAAGGAAGGACCACGGTTCGATCCCCCACGTCTCATATGGTCCCCCCAAGCCGTGGCAATTTCTGAGAGCTTAGCCACGAGTCACCCCTGAGTGTCAAACGGGTGTGGCCCGGAAAAAACAAAACAAAACAAAAAAAGAGTAACCTAACTTTA